>LNAC01000288.1:2432668-2490674 GCA_002007465.1 Ailurus styani | reverse complement strand
AGCCTTTAAAAAAAAAAAAAAAAAAAAAAGGAAGGAAGGAAGAACCTTTGTTTCAAAGGTATTAAGAGTCATTAAGGAATTTTGAACAAAGAAGTGACATGATTTTGAACGAGGAGGTAACTGTCAGTTACATAAAAAGCACATTGCCTCAAGCAGACACTGAAGTCAGAGAAGCCAAATTGTCTGATAAAAATCTAGGCCAGAGATGGGGATGCCTGGGTGGCTCAGTGGGTTAAGCCTCTGTCTTCAGCTCAGGTCATGATCTCAGGGTCCTGGGATCGAAGCCCGCATCGGGCTCCCTGCTCAGCGGGGAGCCTGCTTCCTCCTCTCTCTCTCTCTGCCTGCCGTTCTGCCTACTTGTGATCTCTCTCTCTGTCAAATAAATAAATAAATAAATAAATAAATAAATAAATAAATAAATAAATAAATAATTCTAAAAAAAAAAAAAAATCTAGGGCAGAGATGTAAAAACCTAAATGAAAACTGGGGATAGAAAGGAAGGGATAGATACCCGTGACTTTTGGGT
This sequence comes from Ailurus styani, assembly GCA_002007465.1. NCBI lineage: Eukaryota > Metazoa > Chordata > Mammalia > Carnivora > Ailuridae > Ailurus > Ailurus styani. The sequence goes on along the minus strand of LNAC01000288.1, from coordinate 2,490,148 downwards.
GGTTTAATAGCTTAGACTTGGTGTTTAACCGGCTCTTGGTTAGGGAGGAGTGAAGTGTGCAAGAAGATGATGGTAGAGGTTTGAGCAGGTGGTAGGAAATGATGCTATTAATGGGGATAAAAGATACAGGATAAAGAATGAAGTTGAGAAGAAAATAATGAGACAAGTTTTGGATACTTTGAAGTCGAAGAGACTGGGAAATAACCGAGTACATGGTTTGATAGTCACTCAGAATATGAGGCTAGAGTTGAGGAGGAGTTTTACTATTGAAGATCAGCATAGAATTGGTAGCTGAAGCAATGGAATGGATGAGAGGATTTAGGGAGAGCAGTCTGAAGTAGCTCTTCAAGCACAGACATGTGGACACTTAAGTCTCACACAGCCCCCCCTCGCCCTTGCATGGGGGGTACCTGTGTACAAGTAGCCACTAGCTACTCTGCACTAAACCTTGACCCCTGAGGAGAGCATGTAAAAGGGTACTCAGAGAGAGCAAATGAAGGAACATGGGGGAAATTGGAATCTAAGGAATTGCTACAACAAGAAGATCCAACCTAAAAGATTATGGAGAGAAATTGTTAGAGAGGTAGGACAGATTCAGGAGAGATGGACAATTAACTGGAAGAGGAGACTTTTAAGAAATTGTCTGTGGTTAGGGTCCCCAGGTGACTCAGTTGGTCAAGGGTCCGCCTTCAGCTCAGGTCACGATCCTGGAGTCCTGGGATGGAGTGGCGCCCCCTCCCCACCCCACCAACCTCTGGGCTCCTTGCTCAGCAGGAAGTCTGCTTCTCCCTCTGCCCCTCTCCCTCCCTCCCCCTGCTCCTTCTCCCTCTCCCTCCCTCTGTCTCTCTTTCTCGCTCACTCACTCTCTGAAATAAATAGGTAAAATCTTAGAAAGAGAGAGAAAGAAAGAGAGAGAGGAAGGAAGGAAGAAAGGAAGAAAGAAAAGAAATTGTCTGTGGTACTTAAGTGGGCCAAGAGGTTAAGAAAAGAATGACATAGGCAGTAACAGTGACCTTAAGGCCTTAGCTAATGTTTATTGATTTGAATAATCTAGTTAGATGGAATAAGGGTATGAAGTAGGGAGAACATGAGTACAGTCTAGAAGAATACAACTATAGTTTGAATTATTTTTCAGTTGCTTTTTAATCTGGCTCTGCAGGTGCTCGTTCCAACTTTTCTGTCTATTCCTCATGCAGATTAGCTTTTGTTACTGGAAGACTTAAATGTCTGGAAATTGGCACTGACTTTTCATCTTAGTTAGAAGGAAGAGGTCTCCAGAGCACATTAACTCTAGAGCCCAGAATAAAGGGGTATTCTAGGACTCCCTTTTAAGTAGGGTAACCATATACATTGGCTTGCTTAAGATAGTCCCTAAAATAGTTCCTGTTTACATTTGTTGTCCATTATTATTAATGATGTCTCTTTTGAGTCTTAAAATGTGTTCCAGAGTGGACAGTAAATTGACCTACTTCGAGCTTTTTAAAACTCTAGCTCAATGGTGTGTCTGAAAGCATTTCAGAAAAATAAAAACTACAAAGATAAACATTAGGAAATACTCATCTGTTTTTGAAAGAAAGAAAAAAACTTTGTTTTTCTAAGAAAGAAACTGAAAAAAGTACAGCTTAATTTGACAAGTTAAAAGGACAATGTTTGAGATGTCAAAAAAATCCATAAAACAAGTTAAAAAAAGAAAAGCAAGTAACAAGCTAGAAAAATATCTGCAGCGTGTATTAAATGCAAACAGTTAATTTGCCTTTTCCATAAATAGGTAGGTTCAATAACTTCAGTCCTTATGAAGCTGTTATTGTTTTGATACAGAAAACCAAGAGAAAGAAATAGGGATATTAATTGTTTTGGGATATATTTCTTCCTCCAACACCCCCTCCAACCCCCATGATGAGCCTTTGTGACCTACTTATGGTTGTCCTATTTTTCCAGATATAAAAGAGCAATGTAATTTCCTTTGTGGCTATTGTGAACAACTTTAATCTTGTTCTTTTATTATATTGTATCCTAATTCAAATAAAAAATATAGAAGCTAAATACTACATTTCTAATTCTAAAATTACACATCCTTTGAAGGTAATGGTTAAGACCAAGTTAGTATAAAATGTTCCATGGAAATCTCCAGTTATTTTGGAAAGCCTATGTATATTTTCATTATTAGCAACTACCAATTTAAATATTAAATTATAAGCCAACCCTACATAGAACAATAGTTAAAATATATTTGAGTGAAATTATGAAAGCTCTTTGAAATAATGGTGAGTGGCTTAGTCTTGCTTAAGTGGACTACTTCAAGTTTTAAGTACCAGTGACCTAACTAGTTATATAACTTACAACCGCAGCATTAATTTTCACTTTTTTAAAAAATCAAATTGTTTGAGTATGGTCTATTGTAATAGATGTTTTACTTTCTTTTTTATTCAATGTATTTAAACTAAAAAACAAAAACAGTTTACCCATTTCTCCCATCCCCACCTCCAGCCTCCAGCAACCACCAATATGTTTTTTCTATCTATGAACTTGGATATTTTATTTTTTTAGTATATATATATATGTTACATATATATGTGTGTATATATATATGTTGTTTATATATTACAAATATAAACATATATATTTTTTAGATTCCATATATAAGAGATCATACAGTATTTATCTTTCTCAAACTTTTTCACTCAGCATAATGCCCTCAAGGACCAGCCATGTTGTTACAAATGGCAAGATTTCATTCTTTTTATGGGTGAATAATATTCCATTATGTATATATATGTCACGTCTTCTTTATCCATTTATCCATCAAGAGACATGTAGGTTGTTTCCATACCTTGGCTATTGTGTAATGGTGCAGTGAATGTGGGGGTGCAAATCTCTTTTCAAATTAGTGTTTTCATTTTCTTCAAAAAAATACCCAGAAGTGGAATTGCTGGATCATATGGTAGTTCCATTTTTAATTTTTTGAGGAACCTCTATGCTGATTTTCATAGTGGCTGCATCAGTTTACACTCCACCAGCAATGCACAGTTTCCCTTATCTTCACGTCCTCACCAACATTTGTTATCTCTAGTCTTTTTGATAATAGCCATTCTAACAGATGTGAGGTGACATCTCATTATGGTTTTGATTTACATTTCTCTGATGACTGTAATGTAGAGCATTTTTCCATATACCCATTGGTCTTCTGTAAGTCTTCCTAGGAAATATGTCTGTTCGGATCCTCTGCCCATTTTTTACTTGTTCTGTTTGTTTTTTTTACTGTTGATGTATGTGAGTTCTTTCCATACATTGGATATTAGCCCCTTATCAGATACATGATTTGCAAATATTTTCTGCCACTCACTATGTTGTCTTTTCATTCTGTTAATGGTTTCCTTCACTGGGCAGAAGCTGCTTAGTTGGATGGAATTCCACTTGTTTAATTTTGCTTCCATTGCTCATGCTTTTGGTGACAGATTCTAAATTCTAAGACCTGTGTCACAGAGCTTACCATCTATGTTTTCTTCTAGGAGTTTTATGGTTTCAGAGCCTAACATTCAAGTCTTTAATGTAGTTTTATTAATATTTGTGTATGGTGGAAGATAGTGATCCAGTTTCATTCTTTTGCATGTGGCCGTCTGTTTTCCCAATGCCATTTATCAAAGAAACTGTCCTTTCTCCATTGTTTTCTTCATTCTTGACTCCTTTTTAATAAATTAATTGACCACTGATGCATATGGGTTTATTTCTAGGCTCTCTATTACATTCCATTGATTTATATGTCTCTTTTTCTGCCAATATTATAATTTGATTGATTACTGTAGCTTTTTTCTTACTATAGCTTTTTTAATTGATTACTATAGCTTTTTTATTACTATAACTTTGTAATATAGTTTGAAATCAGAAAGTGTGATGCTTTCAACTTTGTTCTTCTTTCTCATGACTTTTTGAATATTTAGGATCTTTTATGATTCCATAAAAATTTTAAGATTGTTGTTTCTGTGAAAAATGCCATTGAAATTTTGATAGGAATTGCATTGAATATATAGATTACTCTGGATAGTATGATATTTTAACAACATTAATTATTCTCATCCATGAACATGGAATATCTTTCCATTTATTTGTGTCTTCAGTTTCTTTCATTAATGTCTTGTAGTTTTCAATATACAGGTCTTTCACCTCCTTGGTTAAGTTTATTCATAGGTATTTTATTCTTGTTGATGCAATTGTATGTGGGATTGTTGTCTTAGTTTCTCTTTCTGATGGTTCATTATTAGTGTAGAGAAAAGCAACAGATTTTTTTTGGTATTGATTTTGTATCTTTCAACTTTGCTGAATTTGTTTATTAGTTCTAACAGCTTTGTGATAGTGTGTCTAGGGTTTTCTATATTAATTTCTATATTAATACTACCATCTGCAAATAGTGACAGGATTACTTCTTCCTTTCCTATTTCCTTTTCTCTCTCTTTTTTTTTTCTTTCCTTGCCTAATTTCTCTGGTACTGTATTGAATAAAAGTGGCAAGAGTGGGCATCCTTGTCTTGTTCCTGATCTTAGATGAAAAGCTTTGAGCTTTTTGCTATTGATTATGTTGTTAGCTGTGGGCTTGTCATAACTGACCTTTACTATATTGAAATATATTCCCTCTATAGTGCTTTGTTGAGAGGTTTTTTTGTTTTAATCATAAATGGATGTTGAATTTTTGTCAGATGTTATGTTTATATTCTCTATTTTGTGTGAATTTACTCTATAGGTTATTTCTTTGTATTTACCATGATGCTTACATATAATTTATCTGCAACAGCCTATTTTAAGTTGATAACAACTTAAGCTTATTCCCATTGTAAATCTCAACGTTCTTGCTTCCCCCGCTCTCATGTTTTGTTTTTGCTGTCACATTTTACATTTTTTATCTTGTATATCCCTTAACTAATTATCATAATTATAGCTATTTTTACTACTTTTGGCTTTTAACCTTCATACTATCTTTATAAGTGATTAATCCACTATCTTTACCATGTATTTACCTTTCCATGAGATTTATTTTCATATGTTTCTTAATACTAATTAGCACACTTTCTTTTCAGCTTAAAGTCCTTTTAACATGTCTTGTAAGGCTGAATTAGTGATGATGATTCATTTAGCTTTAGCTTATCTGGAAAACACTGTATCTGTTTTTCACTTTAGAGTGATAACTTTGCCAGGTAGATTATTCTTGGTTGGCAAGATTTTTTTCAGTCCTTGGTATATATCAAGCCACTCCCTTCTGGTGTGCAATCTTACTGCTGAAAAATTTGCTGATTGCCTTATGGGTGTTCCCTTATATGTAACAAGTTGTTTTTCTCTTGCTGCTTTTAATATTCTCTTCTCGTCTTTTACTTTTGACATTTTAATTATAACATGTCATGGTGTAGGTGTCCTTAGGTTCCTCTTATTTGGAACTTGCTGAGATTCCTGTATCTAGATGTCTGTTTCCTTCCCTGGATTGGAGAAGTTTTCAGCCATTATATTTTCAAATAAAATTTCTGCCTCTTCTCTCTCTTCTCCTTCCTGGGGCCCTGTGCACGAATGTTAGTCCATTCAGCATTGTCTCTTAAGTCCTTTAAAGTATCTTTACTTTCTGTAATTCTTTTTTTCTTTTTGATACTTTGATTGGGTTAGTTCCACTGCCTTGTCTTTGAGTTGACTGATAGTTTCTTTTGCTTCATCTGGTCTGCTGTTGAACCTTTTCAGTTCAGTGGTTGTATTCTTCAACATTGTGACTTCTGTTTGACACTTTTTTATATATATATTTTCCATCTCTTTCTTGAAGTTCTTACTGCATCTATCCATTCTTCTCAGCTTGGTGAGCATCTTTATGACCACCACTTTGAACCCTTTATTGGGTAAATTACTTATTTCATTAAAGTTTTTATTTCTGAGGTTTTATCTTGTTCTTCCGTTTGGAACATATCCTCTGTTACTTCATTTTGCTTGACTCTATTGATATCTATACAGTATGTGAGATGACTACTTCTCCCAGTCTTTCAAAGGAGTGGCCTCATGCAGATGAACCTTGTTATTCAACCCTGCCTTAGCTCTTTTTTTTTTTTTTTTTTTTTAAGATTTTATTTATTTATTAGACAGAGAGAGAGATCACAAGTAGGCAGAGAGGCAGGCAGAGAGACAGGGAGAGGAGGAAGCAGGCTCCCTGCTGAGCAGAGAGCCCGATGCGGGCCTCGATCCCAGGACCCTGAGATCATGACCTGAGCCGAAAGCAGAGGCTTTAACCCACTGAGCCACCCAGGCGCCCCTGCCTTAGCTCTTGATTGGCTCTTAAGTCTTTGTGCTTGTCCAAGCTGCCCATTATATTTTTAATAGTTCCCAGTAACTGAGGATGTGCCAAGATCTCTGTGTCCACTATGGGAGGATCTCAGCGCTTAGATTCAGACTAGAAACCACATCCTCAGGTATTAGCTTTTAAAAGTATGCAAATATACATGGTCCTGTGTATCACAAGTGGAAGGCCCACTGACCACAAAAACCAGGTGATCTGGAGGTGTCCATTGGGTGACAGCCACAGAGATTGGGGCTCCAGACAAGTGTTTAAGCCCTTTCCTGGGAAAGACTGATGAACTCGAGCAAGGCCAAGAGAGAAAGAGAGCCAAGATGGCACCCACAGTCTGTGTTCCTTGAGAGTGCTCCGTTGGCCTCTAAATGTATGCCAGACCCAAAGCTTGCTCCTCAGCCTGAAGCTCCAGGACAAGCAAAGGCCTCCTTCACAGAAGACTGAGGATTGTGCCTCCACCGTCTATGCAGTGTCCTGGGCTGGTAGCCTGCCTAGAACCATCTTTACAATTGCCACAGTCCCGTGGGGCCCAGAAACACAAGTCCACTCCCCAACCCCCACCCCCTGGCCACCATGTGATTAAGGAGTATCTGTGGGGTGACAGCCACAAAAACCAGGGCACCAGGCGTACAAACCAGGACACCAGATGTGTGTAAATCTCCCCTCCAGGACATACAGGTGCTTTGCTAGCGTGCTAGGGGGTGAGCACAAATCCTCTGGAAAGGATTACAGCCAGCCCCAAGATACATGTATAATTAAATACTGCCCATCAGGCCTTAGTCATGATGATTAGCATATAGCCCTCCTTCATTGAAAGACTGAGCTCCTGGGTTTGTTGCCGGTTGCTGTGCCCTGGGGGTGGTAGCTGTTGAAGAACTCTTTGTCCTTTGGTTACAGTCTGTGGGACCCACAAGTGTAAGCCCCACTGGCCCCCAGAGCCGGGCGATGTAAAGGTGCCTGGCAGCAGTCACAAAAATCAGGGTGCCAGACAAGTATAAACTCCTTTCTGGGTGACACCAATGATCATAGTTGTGTGGGACCAGGAGTGCAAACTCCCCTGGTCTCCAGAGCCAGGTGATCAAGAAGTGACTCCTAGGTGGCAGCTGGAGAAACTGAGGCACCAGACACACCTGAAAGGTCTTTTCCAGGAGATTCTGGTGCTCTGAATCATGGCAAAGGGAGAGCACAAAGATAGCACCTGCCAGTCTCCACCCCCAGAGAGTGTTCCAGCAGGGGTGTTCTACAGGCGTGTGTTAAATTAGATGCCTGTCCCTCAGGCCAGTGCTTTAATGGAAGCAAGTGAGCCTCCTTCGCTTTAAGTCTTAGCACAGTCAGCTGCCTCTGAGCTGGGCCCTGGGGCCGGTCATTTTCTCATGTCACTAGAGTCTTATGGGTCTCAGGATGTGGGCCCTGTTGGTTTTCATAATTAGATGTTTTGGGGGCTCATCTCTCAAGTGTATGTCCTAGAAGTTGGGATGCTCAGTGTGGGGCTCGAACCCTTCTTTCCTCAGGGAGAGTCTCCAGGTTTTGAGTTTCTTCACAGTTAGAGGATATTGAACTAGGGGTGAGGTTTATGGGGAGACTGTCCCATCCTCTCCTCCCTGCTCTGATGGTTTTCTTCTCATTTGCATAGTCATCAGTCAGCTAGCTTCTAGATTTTCTAAGAGGTTATAATTTCATATGTTGCTGTACAATCTGCATATGCATGGGAGGAGGTGAGTTCAGTATCTTCTTACACGGCTGTCTTGAACTGGAACTCTAGATGCTTTACTTAGCATGACGATATCTTTATTCTTAACTTTATTATAAGATCTTGATTACACAAAACACAATTAACTCCTCGTTCTTTTTTCTCTAGCACATGATAGTGATGGAAGACATGCTGAAAGACTTTCTTCTTGGAGAACACCTATTATTAGTTGGTAACCAGGTGAGTTGCATATGGCTGGAACTCAGGCAACTAATGTATAAATGATAATAACAGCTTAAAAGCGGTAAGTTTCTTCTCCTTGTTGGAATACATTTTTAGAAGTGATTTTCTTTTTCCAGCTAAATGACTGCTTTAATTAAGCACAGAGAGTCTTCCACCTTCTAAAATTTAGAATTGATTCAGAGCTGAAATCACCATTCAGTCACCCACCAAGTTCTGTCCATTCTACCTCCTAAATATCAACTCTCCTTTCCTACCTGTGACACTGTAGCCTAGCTCACCATCCCTATCACCTGGACGACAGCAGTACTTCGCCAATAAAGCTCCCACTCTGATTTACTCTTCACTCTGCAGCCAGATTGATACTTGTCGAACTAAAATCTGACTAAGTCTCTCTTTTTTGCTTAAATTGGCTTACGTTGCGCTTAGGTATAGTCCTCAATATGGCTAACGGTGTCCTGTAGGATCTGGCCTCTGCCCGCCTTTCTAGTCCTAAGCCGTAACTCCCTCCTTTGTCTCAGTTGGTGGTAGCTTGAGCCACTCTGAACTTCCTTCAGTTTCTTATCTCTGTCCTGGTCCTTGGTGCACGCTCTTCTCTACATGGAGCACTCCCAGTCCCCTTCTCCAGCCCCTTCCCCTAACTCCTGAGGGATCTTCCCTTGTCCCTAGCTGAGTTAGGTTTCCCCTATTTTTATACCCTTCTATCTCCCTGTCATCACACTCGTCATGTTACTCTGTTTACATATAGAATGATTGTCTTTCCAACCTATCTATGTGATCTTCAAGTTCTCTTGCTTATCTCTGTATCCTCAGTTCCTAGAACAGTGTCTGCTACATAGTAGATATTCAGCGTGTGTTTATGGAGGCAGTGGATGGACATTTTCAATTTAGAAGCTTCTGATAATGTTCTTCAGTTGAATTATCAGATTCACAGTGGACAGCGACTTTGGTTTTTTAAATTGATCTTAAATTAACAATAAACTTTCAGAAGGAGTTTGGTCTTAATTTTTCCTTTTTTTACTTATAAAAATATATGTATTCTTTATATATTTAGTCCCTCAAACTTATAACTTAGAATGTTGATTTTTTTTTTTTTTAAATAAAAATGGGCCCATCAAATGGCTTACTGATTGAATGCACGGTGTGGAAGTTAGCTGGCTAGAGGTGCAGTAGGAGCCCTTTCCCGGCTGGCTGTGACTGTGGGCAAATTGCTTATCTTACAAGGCTCAGTTCCCTGATATCTAACCTGAACGTAAAAATAACATGCACTCAGCTAAGAGCCACATGACTCTGAGGACTGAGGAGAGCCATGCAGGATGCAGGGGAGGTGGAACAGTGTTTTGCTTCTACTTTATGATAAATGAAGAGGTGACAGTGTGCTTTGAAATTACTCTAGGGCACTGTACAAACGTTGGTGGGAAATCCAGTACGTTACCTCTAGTCTGTTTCCAGTCCCAAAGAAGAGAACAAGACAGTAGGACAATGGGCTAGGCAGTGGGGTGGAGCGAAGAGCAGCTAGCGCTCCGTGGGTCCTGCCTGGACCCCAGCACCTGGTGAGGATAGGAGATGCCACTGATTCTCAGGCTTGCCTCAGGTTGGCTCAGCAGCCCCTGGGTAGGGCTGGCAAGTTGAGGATTCTCAGGGGGAGCAAGGCTGGATGGATGGGGTACCACAAACGTTTCTCAGTCACTGCTGGCGCAAACGGCACCCTTCATCAGCAGATCATGCCTTCAAGCAGGGTCTTGCCTTCTTTTGTCCTTGTTCTGTCACCCGCGCTTCAGAGAAAGAAAAATTGGCAGAGGGAGTTTGTATTCAGTATAAATTTGCTACATTTAACTGGCTTTTTCTTATCAGAAGGGTCTTTTGTTCAATCTTCAGAAACCTCTAAGACCATCAGTGTCATATAATAGTACCAATGTTGAAGGAACTTAGAGATTTACCAAGTAAATTCTGCTCCTGTACCCATTGAATTATCTCATGAACAAGACTTTTTTAGGCTGTTTGATGTCCTCCTGTCATTTAATGTCCTCTATTGTCTAATCCCACTGTGCTTACAACCTGTCTCATCCCTCCCCTCAAACTCCTGTCCTCAGATACATTTAACTCTGTTTTCGAAACTTATCTTCTTATCAGTGTCATATCCCAGCCTTTTGACCTTTACCACCATGCTCTCTTCTTCCCTCATCTTTGCCTTTTGAAATCCTTCCAACCCCCGAGTGGCAGTGTGCTCTCATTGACTGAATTCCTCATTTTGTAAATTTGCAACTGTCAGTGAAGGAAAGAAATAAGTTAGAATCTAGGGAGTGCCGACTTAAGAGAGTAAATAGTTAAGTGGCCCATTCAACTGTATAGGTTTATACACTGACAGAATCAGAAAAGCAGAAAGCTGGGAATCCAGAGACCTACCTTCTCAGCCAGACTTTTCAATTCTCTAGGTGATACTGGCTAGATTGTTAATACTCTTTAATGGGCTTTTTCTTTTTTCTTCTCTCTCTCTCTCTCTCTCTCTCTCTCTCTCTCTCTCTCTTTTTCCTTATCTGTAAAATGATGGATTGAAATTGGCATTTTGTAAAGTTCCTCTGGCTGTAATATTCTATAATATGCTTCTGTAATAAAGTCTTCCTGAACACAGGCCTGAAGCTTTGGCCGCATTCCCTGAGCTGTTAGAGCAGCCCAGTTAGCAATTTCTTTTGGCTTGCCTTAGACTTATGGATCTACCTGCCATCTCTCTACTAAACAGAGAGAGAACCCCTTGAGAAAAGCTGTAGTTATTTTTGACAAATGTTTGCTGAATAAATCGTAGCCTGTTCATCCTACAGGTGAGACATGGTACCCTTTTACCCACCTCTCCCTATTACCCCGCCCCCAGCCATTTCTCTACTCTGTTTCTGAGTTCAACTTTTTTTTTTTTTTTTAAATTCCACATATAAGTGATACCACACGGTATTTGTCTTTCTCTCTCTGGCTTATTTCACTTCGCACGATGCCCTCCCGGTTCATTAGAGTTAGACTATTGACTGTTTCCATTTGATACGTATAAGGCTGTGTGAAGCCACCTGCAGTATTTATTGGCAAATGCAGAGCAAGAACCCCCCAGAGATGCGTTTTGCTGAGGATGGAATGGAGTTTCGTGTTCTCTTTCCCTGTTCTTGCCTCAGAGTTCTGATCATCTAGATTTCTTTTTTCAGTAGTATGTGCTTTTGTAGCCATAGTAACTCAGGCCATAGTAACTCATCAACAGCTTTGAAAATGCCTCGCTTCATTTATCAGTGGCATTTCAGCACCTCTTAATATTCTGTGCACCTTCTCACCTGCCCCCTTATTTCTATCTTGTGAAACAAAATAACAAATACAGGAAAAAGGCGAGTAGAAGTAGAGCTGGTAGGCTGAGGATCGCTGACTCTCTTGGGGCGATGTCACTGGTGTTTTCACTCAGATGCAAAGTGACAAGTGGGGAAATGCCTATTTTAATAATATGATTTACTTTGTTTTATTTTTATTTTTCCTTAAAGATTTTATTTGAGAGAGAGAGAGAACGCATGAGGAGTGGGCAGGGCTGAAGGAGTAGGAGAAGCCAACTCTCCACCGAGCAGGGGGCTCACGTGGGACTCCATCCCAGGACCCTGGGAGATGACCTGAGCAGCCCTTTAACCGACTGAGCCACTCAGGCGCCCCCACGTGATGTATTTTGAACCTAAGTAAACTATTTTTAGCAGTTGATCAGACTCCTTTCTTTCTCTTTCTAAAACATTACGTGATGACTACTCAAAAAAAAAAAAAAAGAAAGAAAGAAAGAAAGAAAGAAAAATCAGAAGTATAGCTTTTGGGGATTCAGTATTGGCAGAGAAGCCAGCGGTGGGTTGGTATAACTCCACAATAAAGTGCGATGAATGCTCTTAATACAAACTGTCTATAGATACATATATACATACCTAGCTTTCTGTTTGCAAACTAGAAACTGGCCAAAGTCCATGAGAGAAATTTTTTCGTAGTTGAAGTTAGTTAAACATTTAGAGATGTCTCGAAAGATTGCTCGGATACCAGGGGCAGCTTTTGCTGTGAGCAAATTCAAGAGTAAGTGATGATCTTGAAGTATCAAGTTTATCATCTTTACAAGTCCAATCACACCTTTTCTTTCCATATAATACTATCTTTTCGAAGAAACCTGATACTAGACAAGATTTTATAACTGTTGGGAAGCTGAAAACAGTTGCATAAACATCACTTATCATAGCAAAATGAAGTAGCCCACATCTTACTTTGATGAAGTAAAATTGATTTTTTTTTATCCTTTCAATTTTCTGTGTCGGATTTTATGACACAGCGTGGCCACTTTCCGATAAGAGGAGCAGAATTGCAGCTGGTCAGCCAGAAGGGATAGGTCCCTGAAATTAACACACGGCTGACGGCCCCTTAGGACTAATGCTGCATATGTAGCACTACTTTCGTATGCTGCTACACGCATTATTTTCCACTCTACTATAATTATAACGTTGCATGTGCCTTTCGTGCAATTAGGAGTTCTCATGCTGGCTTTTTTTTTTTTAATCATAGCATGAGTTTCTATTTATTTTAGCTTTACTGAGAGGGAAAAAAAGAAATGCCTATTTATTTTTCGAGTCAGTGATGCTTCTTCTGTCCCAAACCTACTGCAGAATAAGCCTCTTTTCTTTCCATACTTTCTCTTCTTTTGATTTATAGAGCTGTAGTCTATTTGATACACAAAATATTGATTGTGAATGTTTGGGGTCATAGAATCAACCTACAGATGCATAATTTTTGTTGTTGTTTAAAAACTCCCTAAGGATAAACTTAGTTTAATGTAAGAAAGCTTGACTTTTGAAAGACAGTTGCATTTTATCAGATATTTGAAGGAAGAACTCTTCCAGCAATATAGTGTTCTAAAATGCTCCGGTATCCCCTTATATAAAACTTATTTTTCTAATATGCAATATTGTATTTTAGGGGATAAAAATTTAAGCACCTGTATATAATGTTAGATAAAATTGCAAAGCAAATCATCAAATTTTAATTTATATTAATGAGACATAATAATTCACAATGACTTCTGAATGAATACAGTCTTGTAATTTGCTAGATTTGTTTCCTTCTTTCCTTTTTGTTTGTTTCTTTCTTTCTTCCTTCCTTCCTTTCTTTCTTTCTTTCTCCATTTTTGAGCCAACCCATTGTATCATTTTACCAATAATAGTGGTCTAGTGAAATTTTCATACTTAAGTTCTCTTTGGATTCCATAGTTCACATTGTTTGCTCTTAACAAAATTCTGTTGTGTTATGTCTTCTTTATCAAATAAAAACTCAGCTCTGGCTGACTTTCTTATAGGAAGGATGTCTTCTCTATCTCAACTTTCATGTACTTCATGTTTTTACGGTACTGATTCTTTAGGTATTCTTTTTCAGTTCCATCATTAGAAAGTAACTCTTAATTTTATTTTCCTGCTTAAAGTTATAAGTGGCTCCTCCTTGCCTATCAGATAAAATCTCTTCATAGGCAGACACTCAAATCAAACTGTGACTTGGCTCCAAACTCCTTTTATAATTTTAGTTCTTCCAAATTCGAGTTTCTTACCCTCCCAGTGTAAACCAGGCCCTTTTGTTCCCCCTCCCCGCCCCGCCATTTTTCATATTGTTTGCTTCATACAGAACTTCCCCTTGTCTTTGCCAAGGAAAATCCTGCCAGTTTTCAAAACCTTAGATTTTCTTCACCAGTGAAGCCTTTCTTAAGTATTCCCCAAGTAGAAATAATCTTGATTTTTCCTGAAATTTTATAGTATTTTTTCACTCTTTTAAAATTGTTGGGATATGTATTTGATTTCATGTACAATTGAATTATAAGTTTCTTATGAGTAAAGGTTAAAAGTGGTAATATTTGTACATTTTATAATTTCCAATTTACTTTTTAAAAAAATCTTCTCATTTAGTTATATAACAGCCTTTTGAGGTAAATATTTTTATGTTCCGCATTTTACAAATCAGCCTTCTAAAACTCAGAAAGGCTAAAATATTTGCTCAAGATCATATTAGCTAGCTAATGGCAGAGGTAGGGCTTCCAAGCTCAAACTTATTTTTCACTGTAGCACACTAATGCTTCCACTAGTAACAGTATAACAGCAATGACAGTGATATTATGTAATTGCTAACTTTGGTTGAGTGCTTTTAGTAGGCCAGGACTATGCTTCACATATAGAGTATAGGGCATTTTCTAACTTTCTACAAAAAGTAGAGTATATAATGAACCCCTTTGTACTAATTACATAGCCTCAAAAATGAACAGCATTTTATCCAACTTATTTTATCTATTCCGATGCTTTTTTATGTTATCTTTTCATATGTTCTTTTACATAATGCATTTTTCTCACAGATATCTCAATATTTCTTTCTAATATGCCCACAATTCATTACTACACCTAGCAAACTGATAATAATCCCTGAATATACTCTGATACCCTATTTTCAGTTTTCTTCAGTTATCTCCAAAAGTGTCGTTTTACAGTTGGTTTATTCCAATCAGCATTTGAACAAAGGCTGGTAATAGTATTTAAGCTGAAAAAGGAAATAGGTAGTCTCTTTGAAAAAGGAAAGATACCCTCCTGTTCTCTTTATCCTGAGAGGTGCTAATAAATGTTCATGAATATAAACATTTTATTCAGAATTATACCAATATTGATAAACTCCTGAGGAAATATTGTGTAGAGTATATTTTGTTAAGTCAATTTAAGTCCCTGATTAATTTGTACAATGACATCAAACCATATCCATTTCTTTTCCAGGCTAGAAATAACTGCTTTCTTTTCTGATCTCCACAGCCTTTGACTTTGAGATATTTATACATGATGAAAAGAAGTAAACATGTATTTAGTGCCAACTAAGCAGAATTCTGTGCACGTCGTTACTACATAATTCCATATAATTCTTTGTATCTCATTCCACCTGTTAATCATAGGCTTACCCCAATCATGGACTTAGTTTCTCTTCTGGTAAAGTCATGTTTGTTGAATTATTTAATATTGAGAGACTGTGAATATTTTATTGCCAAAATGAAAGAATGTGAGAATTTTGCTAATTAATCATTTGAACTGAGCCCTGGCAGGTTGCTACCATGCAACATCAGAAATATACCATGTTGCCATGCCAGCATAATTGTCTTGTATCTGTGAAGGGACTGAACACTTTGTTCTGAAATCTTCTTGCCTGTGCTACCCAGCTGGTAGTGGCAGCAGGGAATTTGATAACAAAGTATGCTATGCTTCTAGTAACCCCAGCAGCCTAGGAGTCCTGAGCCCATGAAATACTTGGATTTATCAAATACAGTGACATTCATCTTTATTTTATATTATATTGTGCTGTGTCCCTTCTCCAACCCCTTGCTTAGTGAAGTTGCTTGAATTGCAATCTGGAAATTCTTTACCATTCTGCCACCTTCTCTCTAACATATAGTCTGTCGATACAGTGTTTCTTAGTGAATTTTTTCCGTGCACTTATTCTGAATCTGTATTTTGTTTTTGCACATACATTGGTTCTTTTCCCCACAGTATTTAGCTCTTTTGGTCATTACCTAATGACCAACTACCTAAGCATATGCCTTTGCCATTTATAGCAACACAATGTTTCAAAGAGAAATTGCAGGGATGTGGCTTTTGTTATTCCCATTTGAAAAAGATATGACTTTGACAGAAAGCTTTATAAATCAGTGTATTTGTGAGCCATGCAAACTCATAGTGTAGTTGAAATGTATGTCTTCTCGTCTGACTTCTGGGTGCTGTTCCTTGGCTCTGTGACAGGGAAGACATTTGTGCAAATGTTTAGGCTGGTTTACTATTCAGTTTTAATAAATTTTTTTGATTACCTAAGTAATGTATGTTCACTGAGAGAATTTGAAAAATTTCCAGAGATTCATAGAGCAGTAATTTCACATTTTATTATGGGATTACAGAATATTAGAATAAAAATAGTGTTTAGAGATCAGCTTGTCTAAGCCCTCTATATTCAAATGAGCAAATCTAGGCTCAGATGGTGGTGGAGACCTCCATCTGGGGACAGATGAAGCAGAGAACATAATCCAAGTCTCTTAACTGTAGTATATTAAGGTTTTCAGCTAGAAGCAAGGAATTAGAAAGTTCAGCATTTGATGGACATTTTTTTAAAAAGCAGCTGTAATTTATTTCTCCTGATTTTACTGTAATACTAGTCTCTTTAGTTATTTTTTACTGCTGTTGGTAGTTGTTAATGACAATCATATAGTAGCTTTTTAAAAAAGGAAATTAGGACACTATGCAGAAATCATCTATACATATTATACAGACTGATCTAACTCCACAAATATTATTAAATAATTAGGGCAAACTGGAAGGAATGCCCTAAGTTCAGGGAAACACGTGAGGGAAAGTGAACACTAGCAGTGGTGAGCACTTGCTTGGAGTGTTTGAGAAATTTTAGAAATTACTCCAGAAGGAAAGATCCAACTTGACTTTCTCACTGTTCTCCCTCTTGAACCTTGGATTTCATACAGGGAGTTAGTTCCTGGACACATTTTTTAGGCTATTATAACCTTGGAGTAACTGATCTTGACTCTGTGACATCAGGATCTAAACTCCCATGCACATCAGTTCCGGGAGGCAACCTCTCGACATTCTCTTTTGCAGGATGAAGAAACAGAAACAGAAAACAGCCCATCTGTTCAGTCAGAATGGATGTGCCTTCAAATCCCACTGTGTGCAGGGTTCTTAACTACTTAGAATTTAAGTTTGCTTCTCTCCAACTCACGTTACCTCCGACTCACATGGGCTGGCGTGAGGATTCAAGTGATTAAGCACTAAAGGGGTGTGTATGCATACAGCAAAGGGCTCCATAAATGTTAGCTTCCTCCTCTTTGTTTGCACAAAGGGAGCAGAAGCTTCCTGGAACAACCTTCTACCTCCTTTAGCAGGAGCACATCACATGATTTCCCTTTCCTTTCTTACTTTCTTCTCTCAAATTTTAGTAGTTATTCCCTGCAAGTTATATGTGAGGTGCCAGTGAGGGGCACATGAACTGGGGGCTGATCCTGGCCTCACGGAGCCAGTTCTCTTGCTAAGGCACCTGACACACTACTAGAGTGCAGTGTGGTGAATGCTGTCAAGACAGTGGTTAGGAACCCAAAGGAGGAAACCATTCTGGTGCTCAGAGCAGAAGGAGAGAAGAGAATGGGAGAGTCAGGAGCTTCTGGGAAGTGAGACATTTCATCAGAACACTAAGGAGTGAGTGGACGAAGATGGCTGGATGGGGGAAGGATGGGCTCTTCTAGTCAGAACAAACAATATAAGCAAAGATGTGGAAGCACAAAAGTTCTGGAGGCTGTTAGTTAATTAAGAACATGCTTGAGTGAGGGGGGCGCCTGGGTGCTCAAGTCTGTGAAGCGTCTGCCTTCAGCTCAGGGTCCTGGGATTGAGTCCCAAATGGGGCTCCCTGCTCAGCAGGGAGTCTGGTTCTCCTTCTCCCTCTGCCCCTCCTCCTGCTCATGCTTGCTCTCTCAAAGAAATAAAATCTTTAAAAATAAAAAATGTGCATGCTTGACTGAGACTTACAGAGGGCTGACATAGCTGCTTGCAAGTTTACCTGCTACCGCAGGGATCCTTCAACATGTAAGTCCCAACGTTTACTCTTAGCCCAAATCCCATCCATAGACTCATCTTCTCTTGCCTGTTCTCCATCCCTCGTTAGGTCTTTTCTCCTGCTCTACTTCTTTCTCCTCCTGCCCCTTGATGAGATACAGATGGTGTTTCCCAAGTTCTGATGGTCTTCTTGTCCAGGAAGACAAGTCTACTAGAGCCTTTTCCTTTAAAGGATTTTACTGCTAATCTCTCTGAGGAAACAGGATAACTAAAATAATTAACCTGAGGAATTTGAAAGAATCCCAGAATCTTTCAAAGTCCTTAAAGTCACGATCCCTGATCTTTTCTCTCACAGAAACTGGAAGCTTGTTTACTTCCTATCCTCGGTTTGATTCTTATCTGTGGGACATAATATATTCTGTACTTGTCTTTTTTTTTTTTAAAGATTTTATTTATTTATTTGACAGAGAGAGAGAGAGATCTTAAGTAGGCAGGGAGGCAGGCAGAGAGAGAGAAGGAAGCAGGCTCCCCACTGAGCAGGAAGCCTGATGCAGGGCTCAATCCCAGGACCCTGAGATCATGACCTGAGCCGAAGGCGGAGGCTTTAACCCACTGAGCCACCCAGGCGCCCCTCTGTACTTGTCTTAATCCTATAGTTAAAGGGTCATCTGACTCCTACCTCTTTGAAGGTTGTCCTCTCAGGCAGATTGTCAGAAAAAACACAGTGAGACAGAACAGTAATGTTAAAAAAAAGTGCTGTTCTCATGAGACAAAATGTTTTGGTTTTTTTTTTTAAGATTTTATTTATTTGTCAGAGTGAGAGAGCACAAGCAGGGGGAGTGGCAGGCAGAGGGAGAAGCCATCTCCCCAGTGAGCAAGGAGCCTGATGCAGGACCCGATCCCAGGACCCTGGGATCATGACCTGAGTCGAAGGCAGGTGCTTAACCGACTGAGCCACCCAGGCGTCCCGAGACAACGTGTATTTTTTTGGATCTCTCATTCCACAGATTTCTTTTCTCTTTTTAAATTTTCACTCACTAAGTATTATCCTCAATAAGAGTTAATAATGACATAAAAACTATTTCATGCTAATTTCTGTGAAAGAATACACATTTTACATATAGAATAATGACAAAGAGAAATACTCACAGGAACAAAATGAAAATGGTAGCATATTTGTTTTGGCAGTTGCACATTGGGTAATGTTTTGTTTTTTACATTTCCCAGTGAGGAAAATGAGTATGTGTAACTTTTATGATGGAAAAATAAGATACTATTTATGTATTTATTCAATTAAAGTAATCCTGGGATTTTCAGTTCTAGGCAAAAACTACAATTAGAAAGAGCAAATCACTGTAATTGTTCCTTTTTGCTCAGGATATGTACAGAAATTCCTTCTGAGGTTATGCTTTTAGCATTTCTTCGAAGGAACTATCAGAGCTTTTAAAATGAAGTCAGAAATGACCTGATGAGATCTCCGTTTCAGAAAAATAACTAAACAACTTGTGGGCTGGCCTATTGTGAGTCCGGAAGAGAGACACCAAGGAGGATCTTTTCTAAGAGTTGGAGCAAGACGATGGGCTGCCCTTGACTACTGACAGTGCATTGGAGAGGAAGGAGCAGATATGGGAAGCAGGCACTTCAAAGTAAACAAATCCAAAATTAAACTGCCTTTTTTAAGACTAGACTTCCCTCCCCCACTCAGCAAATGCACTTCTCTTGCCCTGTTTCATTTGTCAATAAACGCGCCCCACCCCCAGGTTGCCCAAGATAGAAACTTTTGACTTCTGTCTCCTTGTCCCCACATCTAGTCCATCACCAAATCCTGTTAGTTCTTTTCCCTAAATATCTCTTAAATCCCTCCATTTCTTCTGCCCCGTAGTTGAAGCCACCATCATCTCCCGTTGGTTGGAGAAGTTTCTAAACTGCTTTCCTGTGCTTTCATTCTTCCTTTCTCTCTGCCAGATCATTAAACCAGAGTGATTTTCCAAAAATCAGCATCTGATCCGATGACTCCTCTATTACAGTGGCTTCTTGGTGCTTTTAGGAAACAGTACAAAGTCTTTGAAGTGGCTTCCAAGGCTTTGCCAGGGCTAGACCCTGCCTGCCATTTTTGTTTTGTTTCTTACCACTCTCTTCCCTCATTCCTGCTTTAGCCTTTGACTTCTCTAAGTCCTGTCCAGTGCTCCAGCTCATGGTCACCCTCAAGTCTTAGACATACTGTTCTCTCCACCTAGAACACTCCTCTTTCTCCTCCTCCCCTTTACCTCAAGTCTTTGATGTCCCCCAGTAAACATCATGGTGTGTGGTGGGCCTTCCTGAGCCCTCTGCTAAAATTTTCAGGCATCTTGGATGTCCCATATGGTAATACTTATTATGGGTATATCTATTATAGTTGCTTACTTGTCTGTGTTTCCTACTAGATTGTAAGCTTTGAGTGTGGCCATGGGTTGTGGCTGTTCTATTTACCTTCATATCTTGCTCAGCTATACAGTAAATTATGTGTTAAAATAGTTGATGAATTAGAAAAGGGAAGGAGGGAAGATAGGAAGGAAAGAAAGGAGTGAGAAGAAGGAATAAAAACATTTTGCAGGTTGAGACCACACAGGTTCGAGTGACATTTTGAATGGGGTCATGGGAAAAAACAGAGTAGTCAAAAACATTGTGCGGCAGGGTACATGGCAATACGCTTGTATACTGGGATTAAAAAGCAAAGGGAGTAAGTTTCAGTGGCAGCATAATGAGTCCAGTATGAACGAACATCTGGTGCAGAAGTTCAATCGACAGGTAGGGACAGGGGATCTCACTGGGAGCTTAGGAAAGACGTGTGAGCCGTGTATGATGACTCCAGTTATGGGAGTGAGTGAGATTGCCCAGAGAGAGTAGATGGAGCAAGAAGACAGCTGAGGTTGACATTCTGAAGACCCTAATAGAAAACAGCAAAAGAGCTCCCTAGTGGCAGTTGGGGATGTCCTGTCATATCCTACATTTATGGGCCTTGTAAGCCCCTAAAACGGTGTGTTGCTCAGGAGCAGTCTGAAAAAGCCTGGCTGATTCAATAACTTTGGAAATGGAAAGGGAGCAGGAACTCCCGATAGTAGCCTTTCATGATTTGTTTCTTTCAGGAAATCTTCTATATTTCTGACATTACAATGCATTTATGATACTTGCTTTTCTCTAGAGTCATTGAAGTTAACAGATGTAATATATTAACAAACACATTTTACTCACCTGAATTTATCTATTTAAAATTTTGTGTTTGTTGTAGCATGCCATTTAAACTTTATAGAACTTTGTAGTAGACATGCAGATGTGAAAATATTTTCCTTCTCTTTGTTTCCGTGTTAGGCTTATAACATTTGAGGAGAAATCCAGTAAGCTATCAGAAAGATTGCTAGAGGATGAAACGATCCATTGTTCTTACTTTCATGTGTTTGTCAGTTTGACAGTCAGCTCTGGTAACTGAATCTTTCATAGGTGAAATGTATAAATTGGATCATTTGCAAAACCTGTCTGGTTTTTACAAGTGTATAACTCATCACAGTTTCCAGTATTCATTATCTTTTTTAACATGGGCACAGTATATATCTTACAGGGATTTATACCCTTTCCGGTACTTTCCAAATTCTCTGTATTCATTCATTCATTGGACACATATTTATTTTTATTTTTTATTTTTTAAAGATTCTTTATTTATTTATTTCACAGAGGGAGAGAGATCACAAGGAGGCAGAGAGGCAGGCAGAGAGAGAGAGGGGGAAGCAGGCTCCCCGCTAAGCAGGGAGCCCGATGTGGGCCTTGATCCCAGGACCCTGAGATCATGACCTGAGCCGAAAGCAGAGGCTTTAACCCACTGAGCCACCCAGGCGCCCTGGACACATATTTATTGAGTACATTTTTTGTGTCAGACTCTGTGCAGGGCTCTGGGGATAGAGCAGTAAATAGGCCTGGTCGCTGCCCGCATGGCACTTTCAGTTCACAGAACAGTGGATAAGAGAGACTTTAAACAAACTGTCACACATATAAATCTATTTGTGCTTCAGAAGGAAAATTACAGGGGCACCTGGGTGGCTCAACGGGTTAAAGCCTCTGCCTTCGGTTCAGGTCTCAGGGTCCTGGGATCAAGCCCCACATCAGGCTCCCTGCTGAGCAGGGAGCCTGCTTCCTCCTCTCTCTGCCTGCCTCTCTGCCTACTTGTAATCTCTCTCTCTCTGTCAAATAAATAAATAAAATCTTAAAAAAGAAAGAAAGAAAAATACAGGTGAGTATGGGAGATGAGGAAGGACCTGACTTACATCAGGAAGTAGTAAAGGCCTTTGTGAGGAAGGGAATTAAGATAATGAATGAGAATGGCTGGGATGGCAAGTGAGAGAAAAGCTCCCCAGGAGAAGGGTGTGCCTGTGGGAAGCCCTCTGGGTAGGAAGAGCTTGGAATCTTTTAAGAACTGGAGGAAGTTGAGTGTGACTACAACAATGTTTGGGAGAAAAAGAGCGAAGCAGGAGGGCTGGAGGGATGGGTAGAGTGTGGAGGACCTTGCAGGCCTCAGGAAGGATTTTCAAAATTATTCTAAATGCAATGAGAAGCTATCAGATGGGGCTGAGCAGATCTAACTCTTGATCTAAGACATGATCTAATTTATCTGTTAAGAAGATTATTCCGGCTGCAGTTTGGAAAATACATTCAAAATAACATGAATGAATGTAGGGAGCTCAGTTCTAAGACTACTCCAGATATGTATTCTTCCTGCACAAAGGATGGTCTGTGGACCAGCAGCATTGGTGCCAACCTGGAAATGTATTAAAAATACATAGTCTTGGGCGCCTGGGTGGCTCAGTGGGTTAAAGCCTCTGCCTTCGGCTCAGGTCATGATCTCAGGGTCCTGGGATCAAGGCCGGCATCGGGCTCTCTGCTCGGCAGGGAGCCTGCTTCCTCCTCTCTCTCTCTGCCTGCCTCTCTGCCTACTTGTAATCTGTCAACTAAATAAATAAAATCTTTAAAAAAAAAAATACATAGTCTCAGACCCCACCCCAGACCTACTGAATTATTCTGCATTTTAACAAGATCACAAAGCTGACTCATCTGCTAATCAAAGCTTGAAAAGCACTGTTCTAGACAAGATATGACATTCCTTTGGTTTAAAATGATTCCAGAGAAATTTGGCACACTTAAGATAAATTTTGGAGGTAGAAATAAGAGGAATTGGTTACAAATCGAGAAGTGGAATGAGAAGTGCTGAGGATGACAGGGGTTGCTGTCATAAACAGCTGTAGAGAGGGAGACATTATTAATTCATTTGACCAATAGCTTAGTGCCTACTTTGTGCCAGCAGTTCTAGACACTGGCAATACGATAGCGAGGAAAACAAGCTTCTCGAGGTTAGTAATGTTTGAGAAGTAGGATAACACACAAGTAAATAAATTGTTAGAATGTTAACTGATAATAAGTGATTTGGAGAAAGCGTTAGCTCTTGATTTTCCTCTGGAAAAAAAGTCTTCCTCCCCTAGTCTTTCCCATCTTTTTGCTCAAGGAAGTATCTAGAAGTAATCTTTGATCTTTCTTTTCCTTTATCCTCCCATGTCTAGTCCGTCAACCAGGTTTGTCACCTTTACTTGCAAAACACATGGAATCCATCCTTCTCCATTTATACCTCCCTAATCTAAGCCATCACCATCTCTCACCTGGACTCTTGCAGAAGCATTCCAACTGGCTTCCCGGTTTCTATCCTTACTCCCTCCCTTATAATTCACTCTCCATAC
This sequence comes from Ailurus styani, assembly GCA_002007465.1. Taxonomy (NCBI): domain Eukaryota; kingdom Metazoa; phylum Chordata; class Mammalia; order Carnivora; family Ailuridae; genus Ailurus; species Ailurus styani. The sequence goes on along the minus strand of LNAC01000288.1, from coordinate 2,466,545 downwards.
CTAACCAAAGTGATTTTTTTATCATCTATATTAGTTCATGTCACTTCTCTGCAAAAAAATCTTCCAGTGGCTCCCCATCTCATAGAATAAAATCCCACTTCTTCACCTTGGCTTGTAAGACTTAGTTGATTAGACCTTACTTAACTTTTTTTTTTTTAAGATTTATTTATTTATTTTTGAGACAAAAACAGAGAGACAGGAGGGGGAGGGGCAGAGGGAGAGAGAATCTCCAACAGACTTCCTGCTGAGTGCAGAGCCTGACCCAGGGCTCCATCTCACCACCCTGAGATCATGACCTGAGCCAAAATCAAGAGTAGGACACTTAACCAACTGAGCCATCCAGGCATCCCACAACCTACTTACTTTTATTTATCTTGTATATTCTTTTTTTTGCCTACAACACTTGAACACACTGGCTATTCCTCACATATCCTGAGCTTATTTCCATGTTAGAGGATCAGCTGTAGCAACTCTTCTCCTGAAATGCCCCTTTTGTCATTGTACTAGCACTGGCTCCTAGGAGCTAAGTCATTTAGATCTTAGCTTAAAGTTACCTCAGGAAAAGTCTTCACTTCTATATCAATATCAATAACCACCCAGTTGGTATTGCCTCACCCTATCTTAATTGTGTGTAGAGAATATCACTATTTGATCATTGTCTTATTTATTCCTTTAGTTGTCTAATTATATATTTCTGCCATCCAACCTACTTTTCTAATCTACCTTCCAGTCTGTCTGTCTCCACACTCCTGAAATGGAAGCTCCATAAGCTCCATAATGGAAGCTCTTATCTGCCTTGTTCACTGCTCTCTCTCCTGACACATACCAGCACTCAAAAAAATGTTTGTTTCCATGTTGAATGGATAAACACTCAGTCTCCTGGATACCAGTTTCTCCTTTTGTCAGTCAGTGTATTTTGCATATTATTATCATATTAACCTTCTTTAAACATTGATTTCATTGTGTTTCTCTCGAATCGAGGATGCACAATGGATCTCAATAGCTTGCTACTGTTTGTGTGTGCTTCATACCTCTGTCTTATTTATTAAATAGTTGCAATCAGTCCAGTCCCCTTAATCTCTCTTGTATCTATCATCTTATGACGTATTTAGTTGAGGAGAAGAGAAGAGGAGAGGAGAGGAGAGAAGAGAAGAGAAGAGGAGAAGAGAGAAAGATTCTAAGGCTATTAGAACCTATATCATAGGGGGCTTCTAGCTGGCTCAGTTGGTAGAGCATGTGACTCTTGATCTCCAGGTTGTGAGTTCAGTTGGGTACGGAACCTACTTAAAAAAAAGGTGGTGGTGGGGGGAACCTATATCATATAAATTAACAATTATTTATCTATCCTGGTGGCTTGTCTTCTGTGCTCCACATGTATGTATGTGTCTTGCCTCCTTTTGAGAATTGTGAAGGACAAATTCTCATAATTTCTTCGAGAATTTGTTTATCTTAGAGGAACTGTCACAGTTCTAGGACTGTGATGATGCTCAATAAATACTCATTCGGTTGATTTGAATTTCTATCCTTCATGTTTGTAGAATGCCTTTCTTTATAAAATATTTGAGGATGTAGCAGAAATATCAATAATAATGCCTGCTTCCTTCTATTGGGCTTCTTCTGTTCTTACTACTCAGCACCATGCCTTTCCCTGATCTGCCTAATTATTTCTTTAGGATGGATTCCCAGAAGTGGGGAAAGAGAAAATTCAAGGCCCACTTTCCCTAAATCACTTTCAGACTGAAAAAAAATATAATCCATAATGTTGGGACTAAAAGCATGAGCATCACAATCAGACAGACCCGGATTTGAATCCTGGTTCCCCTATGATTAGCTGTGTGACCATGAACATGTTACTTACCTTTTCTGAGTCTCAGTGTCATGATTTGTGAGGATAGAGTAATCATATTACCTACCTCATGGAACTGTTAGGATGATTAAATCAAAGAACACATGCAAATACTTAGGATAGAGTCTGGCAGGGTATAAGAAATCAATAAGTTATTTATTGCTAGAACATGTGATACATGGAATTTAGCTTTTTAACCACTTCTCCTTTTCCCACACAACCCACTTGTTAAAAGAGTCACATCCCATTAATAGAGTATTCCACCTCTAAGTGAAAACCTTAAAATGGGGAACTGGCATGGGAGTGGTTTCCATTTTTAACAGTCTGTCTTCCACAAAAAAGACAGCATCTCTCAGCATCAATAAGTGGTAAGGAAATGAGGACATTCCTGGCAAGAGCAGATATAGTTGAGACTTATTAATAAATACTGGTTATAATTTAGGTTTCCACAGTCTTGAAGGACTGGATAGTGGGATAGAAGGAGAAGAAATGAGTGTTTGACTAAAACAGAAGTATAGTATTATATTTATCTGTCTGTAACCATATTTCCAAAGAACTGATAAGAAAAATCTTTGTTTTTATACTTACTTTATTGCCTTTGATGCCATTCTTCAAATCTGAAATGGTTAATACTGTTTTGTAATGTCTAAACTTCAGTGTAAAATTATGAAACAAGAAAAAACAAGCTATAGAAGCCTAAAAATAATTATGAAGTTCCTTTTAAATAAGAAGAGCATGTTTAGTATATTTGATGGAAATGAAGCTAGTGTATTTAGAAGTAAATTAAAAAGAAAACTTTTAGTCAGAGAAGCTGCGTTTGTTTGCCCTATGTAAACATATATGTGTGTATGGATGTATATGTGTACATTTTCATTAATAATGAGCTGAAACAGTATAAACTTTGAGAAAGTAGGTTTTGGCAAAAGATTCTTCTGATTTGTTTTACCTCCACAAAAGTCTTATTTTACTTAATTTTCTCTGTGTAATTACAGGGTGTAGGAAAAAACAAGATTGTTGACAGATTCCTTCACCTTCTCAACAGACCCCGAGAATACATCCAGCTGCACAGGTAAGAGTATAAGACCTGCAACCTCTTGAGATCTAGTTTAATCATTTATTTTTCTCCCCACATACTTTAAAAATACTTTCTTAAAAGCCCATTTTATAAACCAGTTTCATTTCTATTCCTCCTGTCCTTATCTCTCTTTTCCTTAAAAGGCAATAAAACATTGCAAAATTTATTTTTTTAGTGGCTAATGCTTTATAAACATGAATTAATAGATATTTTGTGGACTGAGAGTGTTGAACATTACATTCTAGGAGCAGATTTCATCAACATAAAGACTCTTAAATTAGAATAAAAATATGTAGAGACTAAACCCATTCACTAACAGAAAACTAAAATAGCTCACAAGGAGAAACAATAAATTATATGATCTCAGGTATGAGGTAAGGAACCAAAAATGTAGAAGAAATAAGTTATTAGTCTCCTTGCCTTCCTTATAAACACTTTGTGGATCATTTAATTTTATGTGGTTAGAATGCTGGTTCAAGGACAGCTTTTAATCAGATAGATATTCTTGACATGAACTGTTTTTAGCTCTCTCAGTCAACCTGTTCTAAATCTTTCTAAAATAAAAATAAGTAGCAGATCCACCAAAATAGAGAAGAGAGAGAGATGGGGAGAGGGAGAAAGAGAAAGACATAGAGAAATCAAAGAATATACCAAGTAATAAACAACTTAAAACTAGATTGAATTATTATTTTAATTCCAGGAGATCAAAAAAAGACTTGTGTAGTGTAAAGAAAACATTGGGTTGATATGTAAGAATTAGTTTTTCATTTGGGTCCTTTCACTAAATAATGATGTATTCTCAAAGAAAAACGTAGGAGAAAATAAGGTAGAACTAATGAATCATAGGAGAAGGAGAAGAGAACCAATATAAAGCTGAGAGATGGTCAAAAGCTCCCTCTTGGGATTTACACCTCTGGCGTTACAGAGTAAGTGGTATCTGATTAGTCCTATCATAATAAAGAATTATAAAACTGTACAAGACTCACAAATACTAGGAAACTTAAAACTACTAGGGATCTGTGAGCTAAACAACTACCAGAGCTCCAGGTGTTAGGAGCCTTCATTAAGTATTCCTGGTATTCAGAAGATATTCTATAAAGTCTGTGCATTAGAAGTAGAACTAATCACCCCTAGAATAAAAGCCCATCTTAATAAGTTAAAACATAATCCTTGAGAAAACAAGGATCCTTGCTATTTAGTAGTATTTTAGAAGTTTTTCTCCTACAGAATGACTTTAAGAACTAAGAGGACGGATGTTAGGGAGGAAATGTCTTTAAAAGATCAATCTTATTCAAAAGTACATTAACTTCTTAGCCAAACATACTTAACATGAAATGAAGGAAGACTGCAAAATCCATTCAGTAACACATAGCATTCAAAATGTCAAGCATTCAATAGAAAATTATTAGACACACAAAGAAGCAGGATAATTGGTCAATAGAAATAAACCCAAAAATGACAGATGGAATTAGCATACAGGGACTATAAAACAGTTGCCATAAATATATTTAGGCATTTAAAGGGGGAAAATGAGCATAATGAGGGAATAATTAGGAATTCTCAATATAGGAATGGCAACACTGAAAAAACAGTTTCACATGTAAGCAATTGGAGTCTTAAAAAAAGGGGAGAAAGAATGGGGCAGAACAATATTTGAAGATATAATGGTGGAAAAATTCCCAAATTTGATTGAAAGCATAAAATCACCAATTCAGGAATCTCAGTGAATCTCAAGCAGGATAAATAGGAAACCACAGTGATGTACATTATACTCAAATTATTGTAAATTGAAAGGCAAAATCTTTAAAACTGCCAGAGGAATAAAAGGCAAATTACATACTAGGGGAAAATGATAAAAACGACTCCTGATTTTTCATGTGAAATAAATACCACAATTCAATGAAATACTTGTTTTGAAAATGCCAAAAAAAAAAAGAAAAGAAAAGAAAAAAAAGTGAATGTAGAATAATGTATTTGGCAAAAAAAATTCTTTAAAAATAAAGACATTTTCAGGAAAACAAAAGCTAAGAATATTTTTTCACCAATAAACCTGCATTATATAAATCAATTACAGTTCAGCATTTTCCATGAACATGGATACAAAAAATCTTTAATGAGTATTAACAAATCAAATTCAAGAATATATTAAAAAGGATAGTACATCATAACCAAGTGGATTTTATCCCAGGAATATAAGGTTGACTTAACATTTGAAATCAAATAATGTAGTTCATTTAATTTACAGCATAAGGGAAAAACCATGTGCTCCTCTCATCATTGCAAAAAACATTTGGGAAGATTTAATACTCATTCATAATAAAACATTGCAGCAAATTAAAAATAGCAGGAAATTTCCTTAACTTGAAAAGAGTTCTTTTTTTTTAGAGATTTTATTTGTTTGACAGAGAAAGGCAAACAGAGCAGAAGCAGGGGGAGCAAGAGAGGGAGAAGCAGGCTCCCTGCTGAGCAGGGTACCCAATGAGGGGCTCAATCCCAGGACCCTGAGATCATGATCCGAGCCAAAGGCAGGCGCTTAACCAACTGTGCTACCCAGATGCCCCTTGGTAAGAAGCATTTATGAAAAACCTGCAGCTATCTTATATTTAATGGTGAAAAGCTAAGTGCTTTCTTTCTGTGATGGGGATAGTCAAGGATATTCACTATTCAGCATTATGCTGGAGGCCCTAGCCAGTGTAATAAGACAAGAAAAACTAAACCTAAAAATACATGCTTAAGTGGAAGAAGTAAAATTGTCTTTATTTAAAGATGACACGATTGTATAAATAGAAAATCCTAGGAAATCTGTGAAAAAAAGAAAAGCCATCAGAGTAAGTGAATTGAGAAAGGTCACAGGATACAAGGTCAATGTACGTCATCAGTTGTATATTTATATAATAGCTGTGGGCAGTGGGAAAATAATTTTTTTTTTAGCTTTGTATTTAAAGAGGGCCCATGATATGACAAGCACTGGGTGTTATATTCAACTAATAAATCATTGAACATTATATCAAAAACTATTGATGTACTATACGTTGGCTAATTGAATTTAAATAAAAAATAATTTTTAGGGGCACCTGGGTGGCTCAGTTGTTAAGTGTCTGCCTTCAGCTCAGGTCATGATCCCAGGGTCCTGGAATCGAGCCCCACATCAGGCTCACTGCTCATCAGGGAGCCTGCTTCTCCCTCTCCCACTCCCCCTCCTTGTTTTCCCTCTCTCCCTCTGTCTCTCTGTTAAATAAATAAAATCTTTAAAAAATAATGATAATTTTAAATGTTATTTGCAATGGCATAAAAACTTGAAATACTTAGGAATAAATTTAATAAAATATGTGTGAATTTTAATTTGCTAATTTTAATAGAACATAGCAAGGCCAAGCCAACTCTGTAATTTTTATAGGTCACCTACATAGTTTGAGAAAATTTCCAGCCTATTTCCATAACTTCTCATGATCATTCTTTGTATGAATGATGCCTTATGTAAACCTAAGAATTTCAATTCCCCCCCCCACCTTTTTTTTAGGCATTTACTGTTGTCAACACTATAGGACTAGGTGTTTTAGGTGATACAGAAAGAAAGAAGAAACATAGTTTTTATCTTTAAGAAGCTATAATACTATTCTTACTTATAATTACTTCAATATTTTATGTTCCCTTGAATCTGAAAAACTGACTACTATTCCCTTCACTTTTAAGCTTTAAAACTAGTTTTTCTACCTTGTGGACAAAATTTGAGGAAAATAATTAAAGAATCACAAAGTTTGACTCATTTGCTAGTTCTCACCTGAGTAACTTTTGTTTATAACATCACAGTTCTAGTTTTTGAGCCACAAGGCATATAGAAAGACCCATATTTTACTTTTTAAGTATGATACAGTGAGCATTGCAGATACTCATTCTTAGGAGAATTTGAGCTATTTTATTTTGGTTGCATTGTGTTTAGTTTCTACCATACAGTGGTGCCCTTAAAAATATGTAAGTACTTGAAACTTTTAATTAGTGTATATTCTGATGCCACTTAAGCATGTAATGTCAATTTAGAGCAAAAACAAATGAAATTAAATTTTAAATTTTAAAATAGCCAAGCAAAAACCAACTTCTCTTAAAGATGACATCAGAGGTTGAAATTAGCTCACACATTTATGCCCCAGAAAGAAAGTAGTCACTCTATATGAGAGTTCCTTTGTGTGATGAGGCAGTCTTTCCATTTGTATTTATTGAACACCAAAATATTTTTAAAGAACAATGTATTAGGCTGAATTGCATCAATAAATTCTGATTCTAAATTATGGGGCACAATCAGAAAAAAAGGAGGCAAAGAAATAAAACAGGTACTTAGTAATTATTCCTGGGTGTATCTCACTGTCACACTGATTGTAGACAGGCATTTTGCTTATAATTTGTTATCTTTTATAGTTATAAGAAGTTTTGCTAAGTCTTATTTTTCTAGGAATTATTCCTTCTAATTACTGGTATAAAATTTTTTTATAATATCATATGATATTTTACTGTCCTTAGGCTCAGTAATGATATCTTCATTTTTATTCCTGGTATTGATTATTTGTCTTCTCTTTCCTTTATTCGTGATCGGTTTTGCCAAGAGGTTATCAACATTATTGCTCTGGTTAAGCAACCAACTTTTGGCTTTTGTATGTTTCTTTTCTATTCAATAACATCTGATTTTATCTTATTATATACCCCTTTTTTAATTTTCTTTGTGTTTAATATGCTTTTCTTTTTTAAACTTTTTTATATGAATGTTTAAATAATTGATTTTCAATTTTTAATTTATATATGTGTTTGATACTGTTTATCTTTGGGTTTCCCTTTGGGTCTTATTCCTTTCATCTCTGATTAAGAAAGTTAGACAAGGTCATTTCTAGTATCTTTAGATCTATATTCTTTTTTTTTTTTTTTTTTTAAAGATTTTTTTATTTATTTATTCATTTGACACAGAGAGAGAGATTATAAGTAGGCAGAGAGGCAGGCAGAGAGAGAGGAGAGAGGAGGAAGCAGGCTCCCTGCTGAGCAGAGAGCCCGATGTGGGCCTCGATCCCAGGACCCTGGGATCATGACCTGAGCCGAAGGCAGCGGCTTTAACCCACTGAGCCACCCAGGCGCCCTAGATCTATATTCTAATATCTTTAAATAGGCAAGAAGAAGATGGTATTCACAGTGCTTTAAAAGTTTAGAAGATTAGAGAGAGATACCACGCCTTACNTCACAGCCCTGCTCGGAAGCTTTAACGTGTCCTCCCCTGCAGATCACGTTCCACCCAAGCTCCTCGTGGCTCCCGGAGCTCCTTTTTTTTATGTTTTTTTTTTTTTTTTACTTATTTCACAGAGGGAGAGAGATCACAGGAGGCAGAGAGGCAGGCAGAGGGCGGGGGGGGAAGCAGGCTTCCCGCTGAGCAGGGAGCCCGATGCGGGCCTCGATCCCAGGACCCTGAGATCGTGACCTGAGCCGAAAGCAGAGGCTTTAACCCACTGAGCCACCCAGGTGCCCCACGCCTTACTTTCTGCCTATAGTGTCTTTTATACCAATCTTTTGTCTTAAGCTAACAAATGATCCATAAATAGTAAAGAATTATGGGCTGCTTATTTATGTTCTGTGGTAATTTTGACATTGCCCACATTAGTATATAGATCTGTTATCTATGAAAAAGCTTTCTAAATTCAAAATGTCATAAATTTCAAAGCCTAATATTTGTGTTATTTTTGCTTATAGCACCATTGCTACATTATTGATTGATGATTTATTACAAATAAAATATCTACTCACTTAAACATGGACCCAGGTATCTCTGGCAATATTTGATATTTAATATATTATATGAAGTTGGAAGTAAAAACTCTCTATTACTATTTAAAATATGTAATATTAAAGGATTTTCATTAATTTGATTTCAATGTGGGAAGTTTTTCCATTATATACAACTCTAGGGCTATATTTACATAAAATTTAAGGTCATAAAATTGCTTTAAGAAAAACTTATGTTTTAAAGGACCTAAAAACAGCAGTCCAGAAAAATGTTCTGGACTTCTCTGATCTATGGGTGACCTACTTAACATCTTTACTTTGTTTATTTTAGATTCCTTTTCATGGATTCGTGATGTCACCATCTAAATAATCAGTCACATTCAGTTTCATTTGTAGGTGTCATTCCAACAAAATTAGTTATGGGCCACTCAGCACATTTCTCTTGATAAGTAAAACCATCACCCAAACATACATGAATAAAACATACAACCAGTATATTTTTGAAGCATTTATATTTTAATGATCAGTCTCATAAAAATGAGCAAGCTGGGCAACTTAATTCATTCTTTAGTTAAAATCAAGATGTCCTGTGTATGATTTAGGTAATTTAAAAGATTAATGGATATATGTCTATTTATTTGTTTTCTACAATGTTATGTTACTTCGATGTTAGAAAGGACACCTGATATGTCACCTTCTGTAGCTGCATTGCCTCTAAAAGTACACTTCTATATTAATAATTATCGTAGGGCTTTGAAATACTTATTTTACCAGGTTTTTTTTTCATTTGCTCCCCTTCATATATGAAGATGATAGCACAGATCCAATCATTAGCATAACCCATATGCTCTTGGTTGATTATTTTTCTAATAGTGATGCCCTTGTGAATATAGTGTTCCTAGGTTCCCTGTATAGTCCAAACTTTCTCTTTAGTGGGAATTTCTTCATGCCTGCTCAGCTTATTCCAGACTGGACCATTCCGTGTCCTACTTACAAGTTTTGAGCTTGTATCCATGCCTGTCTTTATTCCTCCATCTAAAATACACTCCGTTTCTCTTCCAATCTTTCAAGATTTGGTGCATTTTTACCTCTACATGGAACCTTTTCTGATTTGTCATTCTGAATGTAACTTTTCCCTCCTCTGAAACTGCATAGGACTAAATTTGTACCATTGTGAAAGAAAGAATATGGGTTTTGGAGATCAGGTCCTGTCTCTGCCATTAACTTTCTGGTGGCTTTGAACTTCTTGAGTCCTAATTTCCTTACTTATCAAATTGAAATAATAATATCTGCCAGGATGCTAGTAAAAATTAAATGAGAGACTATGTGGAAAGGACCAATCAGTGTCTGAAATAATTTGGGCACTTAAATATTTAGGCAAATTAATAAATAATAGTTTCTTGCCACATACCCCGCTTTCTTATCTCACTCTGATTTGCATTATATGTAATTTCTCTATCTCATTTGCATCCCCTCCAATTTCCCCAGCCATGCTTCCCGATCTAAATAGGACACTTTTTGAGGGCAAGAGTCTGGTTTATTCATAATGTATTAATTCATTTATCTAATTTGTACTTATTAGATTCTTCTTGTTTGTCAGTGGCTTTTAAGGCACTGATGATATATTGATGATGATATCGATCTTGACCGAGAGGAGCTTGCTTGCTTGTCGGTGGTGAGACTACAACATTACAAAACGATGCTGGATCTGAGCTATGAAAGAAGCATGTGCAGGTTCTGTGGGAACATTGGGGAGAGGTGCCTAACTCCAAGTATACGCATGTGATACGGTGAAAGTGTCTGAAGAAGGTGGCACTCGGACGGAATGTTAAGGGATCAGCAGAAGTTTTGCAAGTGTGAAACAGAGAACAGGGCATTATAGTTATCGAAAACATACAATCTAAAAAGCAGGAAGGGAAAGGCAGCTTGGTATAACATGGGCTGTTTGTGCATGAAGGCAGGAGTTGTTGCCAAGAGAAAGATGCGGGCACAGCGTAATTCAACATACAAGACTTTCCTCAGGCTGAAGAAAACTGAATTTGACAGTCTAAATTTAGAAATTCACAAAGTCCCAGAGGGAAAATAGATGTATTGACAGAAAACAGAAAAACTAAGAGCTTTTCTAAGTCTCATAGAAAAATATTAGCATTGAGCCGTCAAGACATCCTTAGCACTGATAAGAGCATTAGAGGACTGAAGACACGCCACACGTCAGCTGCTACGCAGAACCTCTGAGATACTCCTGTCTCATCTGACCCACTACGAACTTGAAAAAGCTGTTTTAGAACCACTTTATCAGCCATTGGACAGTAGTTCTCCCACTAAGAATCCGTTCTACTGCCTCTTTTTCACTAAAAGAATTATGCCAGTCGCCCCATCCTTTCCACATAGACCTTCAGATTTGTAATACTTTTTTACTCTTTTCTGGATGATCTTCAGATCCATTTAAATTTCTGTATTATTTTTTTTTCTTTGACAAACATGTACACAGCAGCTACTCTGAACTGGGCACTGTTCTAAACTGTTTTCAAATTGTAACTCATTGCTGTTCACTGCAGCTCTCTGAGATCAGTACAGTTCCCCTCTCTGTTTGCAGGTGAGGACACGGAGGCACAGAAAAGTTAAATAACTTGGCTGAGGTTACAGTGTGGGCTTTTTACTACCTGACATCAGCCCTGCGCTGTAACCACTGCACCCTGTTGCTTCTTGACTTTGTTGTGTTAAATGAATAGTATTTTTGTGATGATAGAACTTCAGTCAATTCGTGGGGCACCTGGGTGGCACAGTCAGTTAAGTGTCCCACTCTTGGTTTTGGCTCAGGTCATGATCTCGGGGTTTTGAGGTCAAGCCTCACATCAGGCTCTGCACTTGGTACAGAGTCTGCCTGAGACCTATCTCCCTCTCCCTCTGTCCCTGCACTTTCTCTCTCTCTCTCTCTCTCTCTAAAATAAATCTTAAAAAAAATTTAAAAAAATTTAAAAAAACGTGAGTCAATTCCTCACTAAAGTATCAGCCATGTGGTAAGATTGTCAGTCAAACAAGTCTTACTTTCTAGACTTCAGTCCATGGATAATAGCTTAATTTTTTAAATTCTATCATTGTATTTCTAATCCTTCCTCAACTTGACCCAAGGTCTTTCCTTTGGCCAGTTATTCCATATTTTTCCATTTTTTCAATAGTTACATCTTACAAAATTTCATTTTCTGTTTTCTTGACCACTTTTCCTAATTATCAAACTTATTTTGCCTCCCCTGAGGTAGCTCATCAACTGTCACCTGGGGAATTCATTTAAGAACATAAATGAATTCCTGTGGCCTTGTACCTGATGTCCCCTGCAGGCCGATGCCACGTCAGCTCTCTTGGTGCTCCAGCCACAGGCTGAGGGTTAGGGAGGTTGCCCAGTCAGATCTGCACACAGACCTCTGAATTCAGAAGTCCCAGCCACCAGCATGCTGCAGGCTGTTTTGGAAGAGGAGACTGGAAACAAGGAAGATTTTTCATTTTTATTTCCTAAGTCACAAGCTAAATAAGCTTGAGAACCACCGATCCCCAGTACATTTTGTCTTAGTTTTGCTATATCCCTTGTCCCTAGAGAATGGCCACATTCCTGTCAAATGTTATGTACTTTTTTAGATTGAGAAAAACTTTTTAAAATCCAGAAAATGTAAATAGAACTATATAACACCTACCCAGGTTTATCACTGAGATTTAACAACTGTTAATATTTTTCTCAAATTTGATTCTGCTCTTCCTTTTCAAGAAATAAAATGCTGTAATTATACCTCAGGTCCCCTTCAACCACCACCCCAATCTCATATCTCCTTCTTCAAGTCAGTCACGAATTTCAATTTAACTTATAACCTTCTAATCCTTTGTGGGTTTTTTTTTTAATTTGTAAAACACATTTTTGCTAAGAGAATTATTTTCTCACACTGACTTCCATTATAAAATTAGGGTTACTCTGATGGGGGAAGGATTAAAAAAGGTTTCAGTCCTGAGTTGTAACAAAAATAAAAATAAACTCCAGTTTACAATTGTTTCCATATCAGATTTTCTGAACAGGCTTAACATCACATCCTAACCACTTTTCTCTGCTCTTCTCTCTTTCTTGGCCTCTCCAGTGAGCATGAGTGGCTGGTTTCTCACAGCACCCTTAGGGAAGCAGAGAGAGTGAAGAAGTATCTTGGGCCAGTGCCCTCTACTTCTCAACAGTCTTTCCATTTATTAAAGTCTAAAATGCTTCATAAAGTGCTGCTCCTTATAAGTGAGGCAGATATTGCTGTTGGCCAGACTCTTCAGATGATGGCAGCAGTGACGACAAAAGCAGACAGGGATGGCATGAGGCGTTTAGATTAAGTAAGTACATTTGTGTCTTGATAGGATTGCTCAGTTCACAACTCCATTAAGTACTTTCTGTTAACTGCAGTGTATCTATAGTATTTTGTACAGGAAGAATTCGGGACATTGCTAAAATCTAAGAATTGTTTCTACCTTTTTATATCATTCATTCGTTCAGTCAGTCAATAGATATCTGGGATGGGTATTCTAGAAGCAGAGCCCGAGATGGAAATGTTTGTGTAAGTAATTTTAGAGGGAGTGCTTTGAGGTAAAAGTTGCAGGGCAATGAAGGAGTTAGGATGCAGCTGTGGAAAAAAGATGGTTTTAGTTGAAGTCTGACGTCAGCCTCCTCACAGAGAGCTCTGGAGCATGAATGACACTACCCAGTCATCCCATCTGGAAGCAAGAGGGCCAGACTTTTTTGTCCCCGTATCAGTAAGTCATTGGTTATGGGCCTCCCACCCCCACCAGGAGAGAATAAGGATAACCTGTGACCTCCCAGGCATTTCTGGGCAGAGTAGCTCCCCACTGGTGGAGGGCAGTTCTTTGGAGAATGGTATGGCTATAAGCTTTCAGAAGTCATTGCTGCAGTAGCTGGGGTCTAGGTGCATTTGGTGGTAAAGGAAATCTGGATAGGGCATTCCAACACCATATACACAAGGAACCTTTACTGAGGGACAGTGCAGTCTCTAGCATTGTTCTAGACCTTGAAAAATACAGCAGTGAACAAGACAGACAAGGTCATTGCTGTCATGAAGCTTTGTTTCTGATGGCGGTGAGGAAATATGCAATAAATAAATAATACAATAAACAGAAGTATCGATGCTATAATGGAAATTATGTGAAAATGTTTTAAAGGCTAATGTAATAAGGGGAAAATGGATACATTTGGCAATAATGACCATCTTCATAATTGTGGTGGGATTTGCAGCAAGACATCCTAGCATTTCAGTAGCTTTGTGTGTTCTGGAGACTCCGTAGATGAATTGACCCAATGCAAGATGCATCTATAAAAGGTTACAGGTGACAGTGACTAGAGAGAGGGTGGTGAGAACTTAGGCTAGTGATAGGTTGAAGTAAGACTCCAGCCAACAGCCTAAGGTACTGGGCCTCGCTAGAGTCTGACCCAGGGGAATAGGATTAGAAGGAATTAGGGTACTGTGGGGAACATTGATGTGATAGTCAGAAAATGGAGGGCACGGAGGCAGAAGTATACACAACTTCTTATAAATCCCTGAATATGAGATTTATAACCTCTCTGAGCAAGATCAGTGAGTCATGTATCTCATTCCCCGGTTAGAATGGGAAATCAGGAACAGAGCAGGGTGAGCCTGCAGCCAAGTGAAACTGAATAAAGCAAGGGCTAGGACTAGGAGTTTTGTATGCTGTACCAACAAAGGTGTCTTTTATATTATATACGCACACACATTCTGAATGTAAGGGTTTTTTAACCAACTGTCAGTGGCAATTGTATATAATTGACTATCATTTCCCACCAAGGACTCCAGTTCTGCTTGTGCATTACTTGAACAGTGTTGCTAATACTTTCTACTGGTTTCTGATCATAACTGGTTAGATGGCAGTAATGGAGTCAACCCTATTAGTATATTTTAAGATATGGTTTTCAGGAATGCCATGTGTCAAAAAAAATCATAAACCATTTATTATAACATTGAGCTAAAAGAAAATAGAAGCCTCACATTTTTAAAAGTATTTATTTGAGAGAGAGAGCACAAGTGGGAGGGGCAGATGGAGCAGGAGAGAGAATCTCAAGCAGACTCCATTCTGACCGAGGAGCCCAGTGCAGCCCTTGATCTCATGACCATGAGATCACTACCTTAGCGGAAACCAAGAGTCGAATGTTCAACCGACTGTGCCCCCCAGGTGCCCCAGAAGCCTCACATTTTTAAAAGAAAGCATGAGTTTGGGTAACCTCTTTGAGCCCAAATTTATCAGAGCGTTATTATAAGGATTAAATGACATATGTCACATGTAACTAG
The DNA here is from genome assembly GCA_002007465.1 of Ailurus styani. NCBI lineage: Eukaryota > Metazoa > Chordata > Mammalia > Carnivora > Ailuridae > Ailurus > Ailurus styani. The sequence goes on along the minus strand of LNAC01000288.1, from coordinate 2,451,529 downwards.
GACAGCGCCTGGTATGTGGTAGGGAGCCAGTTAAAATTAAATCTCCTCTCTGTAAGTCTGTGATATCTTCTATCCATATATAGGTGAGTGCCACATCTTCTGCCCCTTCTTTTCTTGGCTTTGTATCTGCATTTTTCTTTTTAAAATACCAACATAGGTATCTCTGGGGCATTTCAAATCTAAAATATCCATCTCTTCATACCAAGTTTCTTTTGTCAGTGTCTTCCCTTTCTACCTGGTTCATGGCAGGTGTCATTAAAGCAGTGTTAATTACATGATTGGTAAAAGTCTTCCTCTTCTCCTTTCCCACGGTCACTGGTAGTGCCTGGATTATTGCATTAGTTTCTTTTCCAGCACTCCAGAGTTGTAACCAAGTCCTTTCAGTTTCACCCTTCTAATAGATGTAGTATCTCTCCCCCTCCCCCTCCTCTTCTGGGCCATAATTCTATTCCTCATCTTCTCTTTGCCTAGATTATTGCAGTAGTCCCCTGGCTAAGAACTCAGCCTCCAGTCTATCTTTCTCATGTTACGTGTTGTTCCAACCAATAAATTTGATCACTTACTGTCTTGCTCAGAAGCCTCTGATGACTCCCACTGCCAACGGCACCCAGTCCATACTCCTCAGTTTGAGCCCCATCTGCTTCTTCACTGGTCTTAACTTCCACCCTTTCTCTCCCACATACTTATGCTTAAGCCATATGAACTGCTTATGATTCCCAAGTATCACATGCATATTCATGACTCCATAACTTGCCACATGCAGCTCATACAGCCTGGAATGCCCTTTCTCTTCAACTCTGCCTGGAAAAGTCTTACTCACCTAGTTTTAACTAACCTGGCCCTCACAGAATGGACAGTGGTTTAACAAATACTTGAAAAATAACTCAGGTTTGAAAAGAGTATTAATAATATGAATATAAATAAAATTGGCAGAAAATTATGTAAAAACCATCAGATGGTGCATGTGATCTGCTTGAAAAGAGAAAAGTTTCTGGAGTAAGGTTACAGAGGACACCACACATGAATAGTATTCTCTCCATAATGTTTCAGAACAAAGTGTTGCTACAAAGAGGTTCAAAGTAGATTTGCACAAAGTACTGCAGGATGTCACCAGTTTGATACAGCCTATAAAACCAAGACTTTTAAAATAAAGCCAGAATTATTTCAGTATTTTGTAAAGAGATGGGAACTAACCATGAAAGTCTTTTATATACTGCAGTCTCACTTATAAGTTTATTGTGAAGTATTTAAAAGATCTGTCAAACCTACACATTGGTCTTTTACAAAGTCAGGAGGTCACAATTTGTTGATGTGTGTTCAATGACTGTCAGATGCCCCATAACAAATATTCTATTTTATTATTATTAAAGATTTTATTTATTTATTTGTGTGTGAGGGAGAGAAAGAGCACAGGCAGGGGAATTGTAGGCCTAGGGAGAAGCAGGCTCCCAGCTGAGCAAGGAGCCCTATGTGGGACTTTATCCCAGGACCCTGGGATCATGACCTGAGCCAACGGCAGATGCTTAACTGACTGAGCCACCCAGGTGCCCCCCATAACAAATATTTTAAAAATTAAAAAAAGCATTTAATTTTATCCTTCAAGGTAAAAGTCATGCTTTAGCAGAAAAGTAGGAAATAACTAAAGAATACCTTCAGGGCATCCAGGTGGCTCAGTCAGTTAAGTGTCTGACTCTTAATTTCAGCGCAGGTCCTGTACCCGAGGTCATGAGATCGAACCCCACGTCGGGCTATGGGCTAAGTGTGGAGCTTGCTTGGGAGTCTCTCTCTGCCTCTCCTTCCCCTGCTTCCTCTCTCTCTCAAAACAAAACAAACAAAATAAAACAACTTCTCTGCAGAGAGCATTTTTAAATCAGGTGTTTTTAACTGTTTAAATGGTTAGACTTTTTTGTTGCTGAAAATAATACGTTTCACCCTGTGATATTGTGATGAGAGTAAGAAATGTGTTTGGTCTTCATTTTCATTCCTGGCATAGGAGCTTCTAAAACCCTTGTACGTTCCTGAGTAATGAGGGTATCTGTCTTTTATAACATTGATCTTCTTCCCCAGTTTTAAGACCCTTGTAATCTCAGGAGTGAGGCACGTCTCTTTGTATGCAAAGAAGGTAACTCCTGGGCTCCTGGATAGCTTCCGACTAGAAGCTGATTGCCAGAGGAACCAACCCTGTTGACTGGAGGGTTGGAACTGGTAGTTCCACCCCCCTACCTCTGGGAGAGGAGAGAAGGGGCACTGAAGACTAAGTTTATTACCAAGGGCCATTGGTTTAATCAATCATGTCTACTTAATGGAACCTCTATAGAAATCCTGAGCAGTGGAGTTTGGCAAGCTTCTGAGTTAGGGAACACACTGACATGCTCCGGAGGGTGGTGTGCCCAGACAGGGCGTGGAACCTCTACGCACTCCCTCCTTCCCCCATAACTTGCCTTATGTATCTCTTCCATTTGGCTGTTCCTGAGTTGTATCCTTGATAATAAATCAGAAATAGTAAGTACAGTGCCTTCCTGAGTTCTGTGAGCTATTCTAGCAAATTATGGAACCTGAAGAGGGGTTCCTGGGAACCCCTGACTTAGAGCTGTTCTGTCAAAAGTGTAGAAGGCCCAGGACTTGCCATTGGTGTCTCAAGTGGGGGCAGTCTCACAAAATTGAACTCTTGACCCGTGGGGTCTGTGCTAGTTCCACCCCATAGTTAGTGGCAGAATTGAATTACCCTGTAGACACCCAGTTGGTGTCTGCAGAGAATTAGAGAATTGTTGGGTATGGAAAACCCACACGTGAGGTGTCAGAAGTACGAAAATGTAGAAATAGATCATATATTCCCCAAGCGTCTCATCTATACACTAAAACAATTCAAAATACAATTTCCTAACATGTTTAAAAATCTTATAAATGAAGAGTTGAACCCATTTGTTCAAAATATAAAATGTGGCATTGATTAGTTTGCAGAACCATTGATAGACATCAGGAGAGATGGAAAGTCCCAAGCCTGATTGTAACAAAATCCTTTGTATGTCTGATAAATGAGAATGAAAGATCCATGTTGTGCTACAGGAAGTACAGTCAATGTTGCCCTTCTGCTCAGATCTCCATGTCTTTGTGAGTGCTTTTTCAGCTATAATAGCCATTAACAGGTCTCAAAGTAAACTGAATTTAGGATTAAGCCCTTACATCACACAAATACTAAAGTATATCAATCGCATTGTTCCCCTGGAAAATATCTTTCTTTAATTTTTAATGAGAACAAGTGTTTTCTATTATGAACAAATAAAATCGAAAAGCATTTATAAGGTATTGTTTTTCATCTTAGCTCAGCTTTTGTTACTGTTTTATGTATTTTAGAATGTATCTTATCAGAAAAAACTTTCATTGATAGTATATTTAGAGCCACTGACCTAGAATAATAGCCTTTGCTATTGTGCATGTCTTTCATTATCTCAATTACATGTTCCCACCTCTGTCTCCCCTGCTGATCATTGAGGTCTCCCTCAGGGCAAGGATGTGTCTTTGAACTGCCTCCTTCAAGCATGATGTCTGGACAACGTGGTGGATGTTTGATAAATGCTTGTTAAATGAATAAATGCAATGTCTCCTCTTTCCCATCCATCTTTGAGACATCTAGTTAGAGTTCTCTCTCTGAAATGAGCAGATGATTGGTCCTTCATTTCCATGAAATGAAAATCAGACCCTTGAGCATGACATTTAAGAAAACTGACCACTCTGGCTTGCCTCCCCTGGACAGCTCTACTCCCCTCCAATATATTCTAGACAGTGTTCCCCCAAATTTCTCTTGTATCTCCAAACTTCTACATGTTTGTCTCTTCCTCTGCCTGGAAGCATTTTCTCCGCATACCTGCCAGTTATAATAGTATTTAATCATCAAGACTCTGTTCTCTTTAGTTAGAATTAATTGCCTTTTCCTCTGTGTTCCCACTGAACTTTGTTTTAATTTCTGTTATTGCCCTTCTCACCCTCTGACATGAATTACATTTGTTTTATATCTCTCTGTCATGTGTGCTTCCTGAGAACAGAGTCTCTGATCTTTCAGAATCTATCATACCTAATAATCTGCCTTCCGTGTTGGAAGTATGTCTTATTTGTTTAATACACTCATGCATTCATTCATTCTTTGAGCAAACATTTATTGCATGCCTAGAAGGTGTGAGGCACGGCGATAGGCACTAAATATATAGATGATACTCCCTTGTGTGTAGATGGTATGCTTTGTCCTCATAGTCAAGGACAGTCATAAGAGCAACTAAAAAGTTCTTAAGTTTAAAGTACTTTCTATGAAACAATTAGTTCAACCAGGAGGATAGAAGTGAGAAAAGTAATGCTTCAAAGAGGAGGCAACATTTGAGCTGAGCCTTTAAGGGATGGCCTGAATAGTTTGCCAGGCAAAGTGGGGAGAAGGGAAGAAAACTTTTCAGAAAAAATATACACAGTTTGCACAGTGCTTAAGAAACTACCAGTAATTCATTACAGCCTTAGAGTGTGTGACTGAACTGGTTGAATGGAATGCATCCATTTCAACAAACATTATGGGACATCTGTTATATTCTGGTCACTTGTCTAGCTTGAGTGATTACATCAGGAACAAAAGAGTTAAAACCCCCAGTCTTTATGTTTGTATTCTAGTTGCTCGTGAGAGAGAGAGACAGAGAGTGAGAACAAGATAATTAAAATGCGTAGTACATCAGGTGGTAAGTGCCACAGGGAAAAATAAAGCAGAAGAGGGAGCTGGACGAGGGCTTTACAGTTTTTAATAGGCTGACCTGGGAAGGCCTCACTGAGAAGCTGACATTGGAGTAGCACTGATGGACAGTAGCCTGTTTCTAATCTTTTGCCTCCTACAAACACGCCTTTTATTTTTGTAAGTTTCACCTGTGATCAGTACTTTTTTTCCTTTTTTGGTGTGGTTTTAGAGATCTCCTGACTAACCTTAAATAAACAGGAATAATCCCTAAGCCCAAATGAGAGAACAGGACAAAGGAACCACAGCCTCCTATTCATCCTGTAAGAGTAGAAGAGATCGCCCAGCAGGTGAGAGAACTTTTCAAGTCCCAACATGACACAGGCAGCTTGATACCTGAAAAAGCTAAGCTGGTGGAATGCCCACCAGCACAAGTCAGAAAGCGCTGTGATGGCCTTTGCGGTATCATTCTGAAGGTCCTCCACAGTGATTAGCCTGACAGAGTTCATAAAGCAGTAGAAACATTATGGCCATTTATAACCGCTCATTTATTTAAATTTGGACTCAAGAAATAAGATAGATACCAGGAGAGCAAAAGTGGCCAGAAGCTGAACTAGCTCTGCAGTGTCAGCTGTCTTCAGCTCAACCCAGTTTCCTGCAGGTATTGGCTCAGCTCCTCATTGCCGTTTCTCTAATGGTGACTGAACCACCTTTGTATTGAAACAGCTGGGTATGTTATGGAATAGCCTTCAAAATCCCCGTCAAGTTTTAAGATGAAACATAAGATGACAAAGAAATGTGCTTAGAGCTCTGCTCCTGTCCTCTGACCTCTAAGTCCTTGGAGGTATTTGTTCCCTCTCTGCCATTAAAATGACACTAGAAGGGCTCCTGGGTGGTGCAGTCCCTTAAGCATCCGACTCTTGGTTTTGGCTCAGGTCATGATCTCAGGTCGTGAGATGGAGCCCTGCATTGGGCTCCTCGCTCAGTGTAGTAGTCTGCTTGAGATTCTCCTTCTCCCTCTACCCCTCTCACTCATGCTCTTTCTCTCTCTCAAATAATAAATAAGTAAATCTTTAAAAAATAATAAAATGGGGGTGGTGACTGGGTGGCTTAGTTGGTTAAGCATCTGCCTTTGGCTCAGGTCATGATCTCTGGGTCCTGGGATCGAGTCCTACGTCAGGCTCCCTGCTCAGCGGCAAGTCTCCTTCTTCTTCTGCCCGTCCCCACTTGCACGTGTGCACCCTCTCTCTCTCTCAAATAAATAAATAAAATCTTTAAAGAATAAAATAAGTACTATGTGTTGACTAACTGAACATAATAATAAAAAAGAAATAAAATAAAATGACACTGGAAAATGGCTGAGACTGAAATGAACTCTTTAACTTTTGCTTCTAAAAGCAATATGGCTTATACCACCCGGCCCTCATCTCCATACACTGCCTCCACAACTAATGATGTACTATATGTTGGCTAATTGAACATAATAAAAAAAATAAAAGCAAATAGCTTATACATAAATAAATAAATAAATGGGATATATCTTTTCTTATGTAGTAGTATCTTCCTTTAAGGAAAAAATCTATCATAAAAACTTAATAAAATAGTAGGTATATTACAAAAAGCTTAAACATGGATTTCCTTTAAGAGTTCTCCAAATACAATGCTTAGTTACACACTATTTTCTACTTGACCTGAGTACTTGAAGTGTGATAAATTTAACACTGAGCATTGTGAGTTTTTTCACGTTGATGAACAGTCAGAAATTAGGATAAAATAATTCAAGATTATAGTATGTATTATGATATATAATATCATAACTTTAATATTATGATATATATAATAATGCAACTTACATAGTGTGTTTTAGGCAATAAGTATTTCATGGAAAATGTATTTCAGGTTATTAACCAGTAGACACGTGCCAAGCCAGCATCAGGAAGGGCTAGTGGACTTAAGTCTTCTGATGGACTTCAGTAGCAGCAGGCTGTATTTCAGTTTTATTTTGAATTGCCTCTGGTAAAATATCTTTTGATATTTAATCTCATGTAAGGGCCAGTTCATACTGTACCAAAGATGGTACATTATTAGTATGGTGAGTTAAGTTCACTTAAATATATTATGAATTTAAACTCATCGGGGGAAAGAATTTCTACCTGTTTTGTTCACAGATACTTCTCCAACATCTAAAGTGATGCCCATTAGTAAATGTTCAATACATACTTTTTGAGTGAAAGATTAGGTAATACCCTGATATGGAAAGGTATTCACTTACTAACTTTTGACTCTACTACAGTTTTATGTTGTTACCCAATTACTGAGGCTTTTAAAAAATATAAGTTACTTGTTACTGTATTTTCTGATAAAGGTTAATCCAGTAGACACTGTGCTCCCCAGCCTCACACTCTTCTGTGTGTGTATCTTTGCCCACTCACTCGGTTTTGCATCTGAATCTGCATTTTGTTCTTCTATTCCTTTTTAAAAACTGATTAGAAAATGCATTGTTTAATGTCAGAGGAAAAAGGAAATAAGGGACCAGTATAACTGTTCTTCTTTTTTTGCTGGAAAAGGGGAAATGAAGTTCCCACAAAGAAATTAGATCATGTTGAGTTCCTAAAATTTACCAAGCCAGAGAGCTAGTTTTCGGAGTAAAGACAAGAAGATCCAATCTTTAAGCATATCATTTTAGTAGATTTATTTTTAAAGGCTGGACAGCTCAAAACTTTCAGATTTTGTTAAAAGATTTGATTATCAGCATGGCTTTGTGTATTGAAGGAATTTCTTTTTAAAGAAGTGTTAATATAGTGCTAGGAGATGTGAGGAGGGAAGCAGATTTTGAAAATGAAGCATATTTTGAAATGTTTAGCTTCCATTGGATGACTGCTTTGCTGTGGCTGTTTTCTACCTGCTGTTCCCAGTGAGAACCTACCCCTCAAGGGCAGAGTGTTGCATCACAGTGGACTTCCTTCCATAAATATTATCCCCCTAATGTCTTCCTTTCTTTTATGGTTTGTTAGGATTTTCTGCATCTGGACACATTAGTGATGAGCGATTGACTACTAAATAAACTGTTTGTCCTCCCAAACAGCTATTTTAAGAGCTGGAGTCTTTTTAATCACTTTGGCAGAAATAATATTTTGCTTATCTTATTAAAAGGACTTTTCCCTCAAAGCATTCAAAGCACATACAATAATACTGTTTCTCTCTCTCCACTTTGAGCTTCCTTGCTTTTTACTCTGCTACATTCCTCATATATTCTATTTTAATTCCCTCTGTAGAAATGTCTAATCCTGGGCTTTGAGAGATTAAGTGATTGACCAATATCGAAGGACTCAGATTTAGGCTAGCGCTGGTTTTTAACAAACACTGCAGTAATCACAGCTAATTTGTGTCTTTTTTTGTATTGTATGCAGGATTGCTATAGTAGTGGCTGTTTCTGTTTGAGGGCCTTGGGAAGTTTCTCTCTCAACATGGCGAGATGTATTTGCCTTTTATAGACAAGGGTAGGAAAATGGTGTGTTGCTATTCAAGGAAGCCCAGAATGTTTGTAAACGTTGTTTAAGTCTTAAATGTGTTGCCATTAGCTATGTCTAAGTACCATTCTCTGTTTTATTGGTAAAAATTATTATTAGTGTCCCTTACCTTTATTTCGTTGGTTATTTAAAATAAGCCTGTGGAGGGCGCCTGGGTGGCTCAGAGGGTTAAAGCCTCTGCTTTCGGCTCAGGTGATGATCTCAGCGTCCTGGGATCGAGGCCCGCATCGGGCTCTCTGCTCAGCAGGGATCCTGCTTCCTCCTCTCCCTGTCTCTCTGCCTGCCTCTCTGCCTACTTGCTGTGATCTCTCTCTCTGTGTCAAATAAATAAATAAAATCTAAAAAATAAAAAAAATAAAAATAAAATAAAATAAGCCTGTGGAAATGATATTCTTGATGATGCCATGAACTCTTTTTCACTAGAAAATATCTTTCAGCTTCATTTACTTTTCAATCAGTGATGTTATGCTTATCTCTTCTTGGCAAAAATTACTCTTTATTTCTATTTTCATGATCATCCCTCTTTTAAAAATATTTGGCAAATATTTGTTAAATGCCTCCTATGTGCCATATTTTCTTTTTCCTTTCTCACGTTTGGCTTATATTAACGAGTAGTCTGTTCCTATAGCCAATTTTATTTAATGAACTATGAAGTTAGAGATAATTTTTGTTACCTGTTTAAAACTCTTAGGTATCTTCTTTCTTCCTTCACTCTTATGTTTAACTACTATTGTTTTCCTAAAAGAAAGCTAACCATAACCAATTTAAACATAACTTACTAAAATACCATTTTCAAAATAAACATCTATTTTGAGATCACTTGCTCCTCAGTAAATTAGCAGGTATTAGCTTAATGTACCTTTACAAGCAACATTTCAAGAACAGATTGAACTTTCTCTCCAGAGGCTAATTTTCTTTTTCCTTGTTTTGACAAAAACATGGTCTTTATACAACCTAATTACTTTCATTGCATCAAGAATGATTTTAAATTTCTATCGAAACATTAATAACTCTAGGGACACCTGGGTAGCTCGGTTGGTTAAGCAGCTGCCTTCGGCTCAGGTCATGATCCCAGCATCCTGGATCAAGTCCCGCATCAGGCTCCTTGCTCAGCAGGGAGCCTGCTTCTCCCTCTGCCTCTGCCTGCAGCTCTGCCTGCTTGTGCTCTCTCTCTCTGACAAATAAATAAAATCTTAAAAAAAAAAAAGAAACATTAATAACTCTAAGTTAAAAAAAAAACTTTAAAAAAAAGAGTTAAAAGAGCAATAGAATTTAGCACCATATTTCTTTGAGTAACCCCTTTATCTACACAGGCCTTAATTGATAGGCAGCTTTAATCTGCATGATAGTGAGAAGTGAGAACATTTATGTCACCAATTTGCTGAACATTCTAATTAATTCAAGCATTACGGATAACAGTTATATACTGGAAAACCATCTTTTTATTAAACCTTAAGCTAAGGAAATGTGATTTAAGTGTGTTTTAAATTTCCTTCTCCCCAATATTGTTGAAATTATTGACTCTATTTAAATTTTTCTGAGCTTATATTTCAAACTGTTTTTGAGAGAAACAAATTCTAATAGAATTAAAATTGTAGCAGATAAAATACTCTCTTAGGGTTATTGCCTATTTGTATGGAGAACTAATATCTTTTGATCCAAGGTGTTCCTAAATACAGAGCAATGATTTTACTGAGTTTTTCTGCAAAAGAATCATTATATTGGCTTTAAGAGTCAGTTCATATGCCACTTGTGACAATAATGATTACCTTATCGTTTAAGTTGAAGTTTATAATATTGTAAGGTGCCTTGAAAAACAAGCTTTTTTCTTGTATTAAGTACTCTGCGGTAGATAGTAGGTTATTTTCCACTCTTATGTAACCAGTGGAACATACTGTCATAGAAGCCGAAGAGTTTTTCTAATTGCATATTATGTTACATATTTTACTAACCTTTGCTTTTCCTTTGATGTATAGGATAGAGGATCAATAAAAAGAATAGAACAAAGCCAATTTTTTCCTATAAATTCCTTTCTCACAGTGTATTCCACTGAAAGGCATGTTTTCCATTTGTATTCATTCTCATTTGTAGTCTCTTTTGGAAATCTTCTGATTTGTGCATGTTCCATCAAACTATGGTTTTTATTTCTAGCACAGAAGTCTTCTGATAAATCTAATTTGGCAAGTTGTATCCTATCTGAATTCAAGTGTTATAGAACAATTATATTTGCCTTTTTAAAATTGGAATTCAGCTTGAATTTTCTTCCCACTGACAATGATATAAGAGTTCCTTTTTCCATTTTGGTGCTGGAAGGTGTCATGTTGTTGCCCATTAAATATGTGACGAACGAGGTGAGAAATTCATTATATTGCTATAAAAATCTGTGTGAACACATCTCTTTCTCTTCCTCACCCACCCCCCCTTCCTGTATTGCTAGAATATTAACAGCGAATTCAAGTGAAATTAGTTAAACTGTGTTCTTATTTGTTTAAAACTCTAAAAATTAACTTTTTAGTAGAAGATAGCATAAAGTAAAAAAAAAAAAAGATAGCATAAAGTATGTCCTACAGGAGACTTATAAGACCCAGGAATATGGAAAATTTGAGAGAAACAAATCCTAATAGAATTAAAATTGTAGCAAATAAAATACTCTCTACATATCATTACATTGCATAAGAAACATTTTATTCCTACATATCATTACATTGCATAAGAGACATTTTATTCCTTCTAAAAGTTGATAAGCGCCAATAAAGTGTCACAATATGTTTTCACTTTTCTTAACATCTTACAAGGATTTATTTCAAACACATTTTAATTTGAATTTTAGCCAATATGAGAGAATAATACAGAATTCTTTATAAAGTATAGTGCTTGGACTGTAGGAAGCAGTAGATCATGGGACAGGCATCAGACCCATAAGAGCCAGAATCTTGAGACTGGAAGCTTGGAATAAAGGTCAAGAAGGGCCAGACCTCCAGGATATTCACTGAAGAAGCCAGTCACCATTTAATCAAATTAGAGGGAGAAGCCTTACAAGCTAGGCACAAAGAAGTTGGGTAGTCTAGAAATTGTAAATGTCAATAATTGTGTTGCCAATATACCCAGTCAAGGCCTGGTTAATGAGGACTCTGGTGGAGGAGTTACTCATAACGGTAAGTCTAAATTCAACTCAGTTGGAGTCCATGATGGACATAAACCATATTCCAGTAATCCCTTGACTAGTCAACCCCAAGTGTACTTCTCCGTATGACTGTACTTTCTAATATGCGCTTATAAATTAATAAAAAAGATGCCTCACATCTAGGAGAGTCAGCCTTAATCTAACCCAACATTTACTAAAGTAGGTTCTATATTCCAGATTCTCTGTTAAAAAAGGGAAGGGGATTCCATGATCCAATAAATTTGGAAATCCACATACTGTATGTTGTGCTATAAGCTACAGTGTTGATTTTTAACTTTCAGCATTTTTGTCATTTTGCTCATGTATTCATTTATTCAACGAATATTTACTAAATACGGCCTGTGAGCCAGACATCCTTTAGATGCTAGGAACAGGAGGAGGGACAGATAGATGTGGCCCACAGTCTTCAATCTTACAGTATGTGTAGAAAGATATTAAAATAAGTAATTACAATACAGTGTGTTAGCAGTGGAATAGGGGAGATCCAGGGCTAAAGGGAACATACAGTAGAGTCACCTAACCTTCTAAAAAGGGTCAAGAAGGGGATTGCTAAGAACCACGAACTATGCTAAAAACCTGAAGATCAGGTGGAAGTTAGACAGGCAAGAACTTTTGGTCACAGCAAAAGCAAGAATGAGATTAATAGCCAAAGCTGACATATACTTAGACTCTTTCTGTCCTCCATGTGCTGTGCCAGCTACTTTCCCAGTGTTCCATCATCGAGCCTCCTGGTGGGGGTTGTATCACTTACCAAGTTCAGATGGCTAGTAAGCGACAAGAACTAGAATTTCAATCCTGATTGGTCAGACTCCAAAATCTTCTTTCCACTACCCCACAGCTGCCTCTCAAGGCAATTGACTGATTTTGATTAAATTTGTTTTGCTAAAGCAAAAATTCACTTGAGTGATGTCCCAGGTTTGCTTTGTGAGTGTCATATGGTATTTATTGGGGGTTTTTTAAGAGATGCACATTTTATAATTTTAATAGGTTGTGATAAATGTTAGCATTTGGGGAGAAATTTCAGCAGCACATTCTAGCACTAAGCTCTGAGGTTCATAGTCCAAGTCTCACACATAATAGGTACCTCAAAAGAACACAACTGTAACTCCACTTACTACTTGAATAAGTGGTAGGGTAGTTTGAAAAGACAACTTCAAATTCTTACAAAAAAGGGGGCTACTCACGTTTTTAAAGTAATTTAATTCTCCGTGTGACATGATCAAGATGGCCATAGGATTTTTTATTTTAAAGATGGAGTGTCTGTAGAAGATGAAGATATAAAATTGTGAGACTATGTGTAGATTTGACCTTGACCATGTGTAGATCTGCCTGTCACCTATAGCTTATGTACACATTTTTGGCAAAAATATTCTCAGGTGTTATGAACTTCATATCTCAGCATGTGAGGAAGTCATAGCTCACTATCAATAATTCGAATATCCTGATCTAAAGGAAGGTCTGGCACATCCTAGCAAAGAGATTTAAGAAAACAAAAAGGATTGCCTTAAGCCTAGGAGAAATGTTCAAAAATCTATGGTTCTGGGACAGAGATGAGACAGTCTGGCTTTTGCACACACTGATGGCAGTTTGGGCCAGAATGTGTAATCCACAAAATTGCCTTTAATTGGCCACGTGAGCTCACCAGTCATCACCAAACTTGCCATCAAAATTCTTTTCGAATAGTATAAGTATTATTTCTTTAATGCAAATATATATTTTTAACCTCTCCTTTTTACCCTCAGGAGGTGATTTTGAGTGAAATGGTCACAAGGGAAATTCCTAGAAGGAAAAAGAGAAATAAAGAACTTAAATAATCTGTAAACCTGGGTGGATTCCCAAACCCTTGTAATTTATATTTACACCTACGAAATACTGTTGCTGAATGGAATTTCATTTGTTATTATTCATTTTGTAAAAAGTGGGATGGTGAACAAAGACTTAAAAAGAAGTCCTGTGCTATATTTTTATTCATGTCAGTATATTTTCTTACTAACTATAAAATGTTTTGTTTTGACTTTAGGGACACCACAGTACAAACCCTTACTCTTCAGCCTTCTGTTAAAGATGGACTAATTGTGTATGAAGACTCACCTTTGGTTAGTAATCCAATTATATGAATATTCTTGACTGTATTTTTCTGAATGATAGTTGTATTTCAGCCTTGGAGGGGGTATTTGTAAATCTCCCATAGATTCTGATAGATTTCAGTCTTAACTGGAAAACATTCGTATGTCATTTGGGGAGTGGACATTTAAATACAAATAATTGAGAAAATAAAATGTTTTCTTATTCTGTTCTCTCTTCGGAGTAATTTAGGAAATGATAGAAATCCTCTAATGATTTCTTTATCATTCCAGAATTTTTCTTTAAAGTTTTCTATTTTCAAATATGTAGAGTTTAAAATTAGATAATGCTTCTAGAATTTTTTTAAATGATTTTTTTTAAAGATTTTATTTATTTATTTGACATGGGGAGAGAGATTCACAAGTAGGCGGAGAGGCAGGCAGAGAGAGAGGAGGAAGCAGGCTCTCTGCTGAGCAAAGAGCCTGACGCGGGCCTCCATCCCAGGACCCTGAGATCATGACCTTAGCCGAAGGCAGAGGCTTAACCCACTGAGCCACCCAGGCGCCCTAAATGATTTTAATCAATAAATATTAGCCCCATGTTTTGGGTAGCTGAAAAGACCCATTCCTCACTTTCTCACATAAGACCCGAAGAAATGCTAGTCTGCTGGGTGTGTCCCTCTGTGTGGATAGCTCCTTTGTATCAATGGCACAAATATGCCAACATGAGAACCTCTGTGGTTCAGAGGTTTTCAAAGTGATTAAAGTCTTTAGAATCTCCTTCCCGAATTCCTCTAGGATGGGCCTGACTTTCCCTGAACAGAGAAGGGAAGGTTGAAGTTGGATTATTGCTAGAAAGCTGTTTATTTTCTCCCTCTTTTTAAATTCAGTTTGGTTTTACCCTAAAATTAAAAAGAAAAACCCTTACCAGCTTTTTTTAAAAAAAAAATAAATAAAATATTTGCGGTAGAGGGAATCACCTATTTCTCAATCTGCATTTCCTTAAAATTATTTTCCAAAGCTATATAATGAGAAAATTTTATTATATGGCTTATTTTATGTCATGAGAAATTTCTTACTATTAAAAAAAGAAACTTTGGGTTTACACTTAAATTCATTAAACATTCCCCCTGCCTACCTCTTAAAATGTTTTTAAGAGTCTAGATTTTACCTTTCTGTTCATAATGTCACCATTTACTCAGGCACCTAAGACCTAGGGCTCTTGCCTATTTTTCCTTTTCCTACTTCCCAGTTACCAAGACTATAGATTATATCTCCAAAAAACTCTTCAGATCAGTTTAATGCTTTTTATTTCCACTTTTCCATGCTTCCTCTAGAATCAGGTCCCTCAAACCACTTTTTTACCAAATTATTAGAGTAATCCCCATTTAGTCCATTTGCATATTGCTGCCAGATAGAACGTCCTGAAGTATAGCTCCAAACTTCATTCCTGTCATGCCTGAACTCATAAAGCTTTATGAATTTATTATTTGATGAGATAAAGTACATACTTCTCAGTCTGGCAATCAAGATTTTAGTAGCAGAGACCTGATCTACCCTTTCAGACCCTGTTCTTTTTTCACATTTAATCTCTGCTTCAGCGAAGATAGACTACTCATACCTTTTCCCTCAGGATGCCCCAGGATTTTTTGAGTTTGACCACTGATTCCCTTTTATTTTGAATACCCACCTCACCATCCATTCTGATCTTTTAAAATCCTATACTCTTTTAGAGCCCTAACAAATGCAGTGGTCTGATATCCACTCTTTTTTTTTTTTTTTTTTAATTATTTGCTCCAGGGGTACAGGTCTGTGAATCATCAGGCTTACACATTTCACAGCACTCACCATAGCACAAACTAATATCCACTCTTGATTGTGATGTCTCAGTCTTCTTAACTCCCAAGGCCCTTTAATTTCTGTATTTGTTGTACTTGTTTTAAATCTCCCCTAACCTGGGGTGTGAAATGTGGACATCACCAACATAGGAATAATTATGGTGCTGAAGGGAAATAAAGTGATTACCTCAGAGTTAACAGTTTAGTAACAAGGTGAAGCTTTTGGTGGAGATGCATAAATTTTGTTTCCAGCTCTGCTACACACTTTTTTTTGTGGTAGTATATCTATAACTTACGCATATAACTAGCTACTATTATAAACCAAAGCAATGAGTGATAAAAATTTTATAAAACATTTCCTTTCATTTTGTTTGTTTATGATAAATGTTCTGTCTTTAAAGGTTAAAGCAGTAAAGTCGGGTCATGTTCTGGTGGTAGATGAGGCAGACAAAGCCCCAACAAATGTCACCTGTATTTTAAAAACTCTAGTAGAAAATGGAGAAATGATTCTAGCAGATGGAAGACGCATTGTTGCAAGTAAGTATAAAAAAGCTTTCATTATATGCAAATTTCATGTCTTTGGTATCAAATCACACACTTAGCTCACTACTTATCTACAAGTAAAAAGCATAAATTCAGTAGAACTGAAGTTGTCTGTATTGACAGTCATTTATAAAAGTCAACACATCTGAACCTTTGTCTGTGTCATGTTTTTATCGCCAGAGTGCAGCTTTGAAAATTTCCCTAGTAATTTTAAGACAAATCAGCTTTATATTTTTCTACTCTGAGAATACCAACTATAATCCTTATTATACTTATTTCTCCATTATTTTGTGCAATTATTTTCTTTTGTTGTTATCTGGATTTTTTAAAAGCTCTAGTATGTTTCTATGACTTATAATATTAAAATTAATTTTATTATTACTCAATTAGAAAAAATTGCCAGGGATTTTATATGTGTGTGTGCACATGTGTGCGTACACACACACAGACACACACACCCCTGTCCTCACTTTGGACTATCTTCTTCCTTTTATTTATTTATTTAATTTTTTTTCTTGCAGTTAGGAAAACTGTAGATCGGTGAGTCTCATCAGTCTATTTAACCTAAAGACAAATTGTTTGTCTGATATAACGTGAGAATATTTGTGTGATGAAAAGACTTGAACATCTGTAACTAGCCATTGAAAATATATACAGCCAATAGCAGGATAACCAAACAAATTGAGACTAATAACTAAAATCTTCAATATTCAAAGAGAATATGTAAAGAAAACCCATTAAAAATGTACAGATGCATTTCCAGAGAGGTTCTTCTTCGACATTATCATTGGAAGATGGCAATTTCCAAGCCTAGGAAACTAGCATAAAATACAAATAATATAAATATAAATAATATAAATAATAAAAATATTCCAACATGTCGGCTTCACAATGAATTTATGGGAAAAACGAGAATTTGAGTTAGCCTGAATACTATCTCTTAGAAAGATCATTCAGTCTCTCAGAATTAGAATTCTGCCTGCCCTTTTTAGATACATTTTGAGGACAGTGAATGGAAAACAAGAAAGAATTGCTGAAACAAAATTAAAGAGTGATTATCTCTCAGTGACTGTCTACATTTTCTTTTTTTTTTTTTTTTTTTTTTTTTTTTTTTTTTTTTTTTTAAAGATTTTATTTTATTTATTTCACAGAGGGAGAGAGATCACAAGGAGGCAGAGAGGCAGGCAGAGAGAGAGAGGGGGAAGCAGGCTCCCCGCTGAGCAGGGAGCCCGATGCGGGCCTCGATCCCAGGACCCTGAGATCATGACCTGAGCCGAAAGCAGAGGCTTTAACCCACTGAGCCACCCAGGCGCCCTGTCTACATTTTCTAATACATTTTTGAAGAGTAATCTGGAAGAAAAGGAGTAATCTTAATTTTTAAACTCCAATTTAATTTTATACAACATTTTAAACACAAGAGCCCCTGAGGCTCTTCCAAACATAGTTTCTTAAAGCATCACTTCTAGGGCCATGTTTTTCATTTTCTTTCCTTTTTAAGTTTTCATTTTTTATTGTTATTTTTATTTTAATTAACTAATTAAATTTTGCTTGTGAGGCCTACCCTTTTATTTACCACAACTAAAATTAACAGGGATCAAACATTAAGAATATTAATTGTATTTAGCACATGAATATATGACATATTTGAAAGATTATATTAAAAAGGATAAGAACCTACACTCATCTCAAATAAAATTGCAGGTGCTTCACAGCTATCCTTTTTAAAAGATGGACAGCCTAAGGCTGGAGTTTAAATAAACCCAGATGACAAGTGTTCCTTCTTAAAATAACCACAATAAAGTTTTTACCAACTAAAATTATCACCTAGACTAGCAGTTCTATCTGAAATGTACATCAGCCAGTAGAATATAATACTCAACTTCTTTACTACCTTTAGCATTTGCACAAAGGAAGCTTCTGTTAACTTACAATTACTTATTTTAAGAATTGAGGTAGAATCTTTTAATTGGAAATAAATCAACATTGCGAGCTGACTAGGTGCTCAAGGACTTTATTCCATGTTGATTTTCAGGGTTGGTAATCTGAAACAGGAATCACTCCTTAGCTGCATAATGACAGGCAAAGTGATGAAGCTGCTGATGTCATGAAATCTAAAGGATGTTTGGGTTATCCTTTGACTGTCCTTTAGATTATCCTTCATTATGGATTATCTTTTTTTTTAAGGAATAATAGCATCTCAAGCCAAGTTTCAATACTGCAAGATAATATTTAGACAAGTTTGCTTTTTAGATGTCATTGAATTTTTGTAAAAATACAAGTCCCTGTAAAATTCAATATATGCTTTATCAGTATTCTGTTCTTAAGCAAACTTTCTCAAGAAAGTTTTTTTTTTTCTGTAACCAAATTGTGACAACCAGATTTTTAGAGTTTTTTATGATGGAACAGCATGACTGCTTATATTACTTTAAAGGCTATAACTTGATATTCTTAAGAATTATCAAATATCAATAAAGACTAAATAGAAATTCTGTTTTTCAGATTCTGCTAATGTTAATGGAAGAGAAAATGTTATTGTGATTCATCCTGATTTTAGAATGATTGTCTTGGCCAACAGACCTGGATTTCCTTTCTTAGGCAATGATTTCTTCGGTACTTTAGGTAAAAACAATAATGAAAACTATAACAAAAATAATAGCAATAACAATAATAATATTGTCTTAGTAACAATGCTGAAGTGGCTGTCACTGAATGCTACTGTGTATTGTGTCATCATCACAACCACCTTGTGAGAGTATTCATTATCCCCACTTCAGAGAAGGAGAATATTGGATATTCAGAGGGATCCTTTTTTTTCTGGAATCACTTAGGTAAGAGTATTAGAACTTGGCTTCATATTGAAGTTTCTCTGATTCCAGAGCCTGTTTTCTCAAACAATTATACTATGCATTGTTGTTTAGGGCCTCTTAGAATAAAACACAAAATAAGGAATGGTTCGTAGTGTTTGGTATTTTTTTTTTTTAAGATTTTTTTTTTTTTT
>LNAC01000288.1:2295690-2432568 GCA_002007465.1 Ailurus styani | reverse complement strand
AGGCTCTCTGCCGAGCAGAGAGCCCGATGTGGGCCTCGATCCCAGGACGCTGGGATCATGACCTGAGCCGAAGGCAGCGGCTTTAACCCACTGAGCCACCCAGGCGCCCCGTAGTGTTTGGTTTTTGTCATATGCCCATAATACGAGAGTTTGAGACCAGCTCTGAGGAGACTGATTTACATGGATCAGAGAGGCCTTGAGACAAGCTTCATCATCAGAAGCCTTTTAGAAGGACTTCTCTTCTGTATAGCAAGGAGGTAATTCTGGATACCAATAATTCTCATATTCAGTATGAAGCAGGCTCAGTCTGCTAGTAGGATTCTTGATCTAGCAATTCCATATCAGCAAATTTATTCAAGAGAATTACCCATGCAATGACTTAAGTACAAAGATAGGTAATATAGCATTGTTTATGTAGCCAAACAATGGGAACAACCCAGACGTCCATCCCTGAGATCATGACCTGAGCTGAGATCAAGAGTCAAGATGCTGGGTGATGGACATTGGGGAGGAGGGTATATGCTATGGTGAGTGCTGTGAATTGTGTAAGACTGATGAATCACAGACCTGTACCCCTGAAACAAATAATACATTGTATGTTAATAAAAAAAAAAAATGAGTCAAGACACTCAGGGCATCTAGGTAGCTCAGTCAGTTAAGCAGCTGCCTTCACCTCAGGTCATGATCCCAGCATCCTAGGATCAAGCCCTGCATTGGGCTCCCTGCTCAGCAGGGAGCCTGCTTTTCCCTCTCTCTCTGCTGTTCCCCTTGCTGTGCTCGCTCACTCTTTCTGTCAAATAAATAAAATCTTTAAAAAAAAAAAAAAAAGGTCAGATACTTAACCAACTGAGCCACCCAAGTGTGATTTAAATGATTTTTAGGAACTAGAAAGTTCTTTCCAAAATGAACATATTGAATAATGGAAATCTATTTACGTTAACTTCCTTTGGCCCCTGGTCTCTTGGATTGTGAATCAGTAAAATTACATAAACTTTTAATATGAAAAATCCATCTCTCTTGAGCATAGATTATGCTGTTCTATGATAATCTCAGTTGCCTAAATTACAGTTGAAATATTTTGTGTTTCTACATTCCTTGTTCTTAAGTTTAGTTTAGACATTGTCTCTGAAGGCTAACTTTTTCAAAACTAACTTCCAAAGTGTATTCTAGCAATCTGCATAAGATATAAATTGTGTATAGAGTGGTAATACCAACTCCCCCTTTTTGGTGTATATAAAGAAACATGCATAATAAGATAGGTGTATATAATATTTGAAAATACTCAATGTGTGTTATAGTTAAAAACAGTCTCAGAACCATATGAAGAGTATTTTCCAGTGAAAAGGGGATTAATCACCAAAACTATATGTTTGTATGTCTGCATTTTTACAAAGACTAATGCAGGGATGGAAGAATAAATACACTGAACTGTTAATCCTGGGTGCCTATGGGTGAGGGACTGGAATTGGCAGAGCTATGGGGAGACCTCTCTTTTTTGGCTTTTTTATTTGAGTATCTCCCAGTGGGATTATATTCAGGTATTACATAATTTTTTAACAGAAATAAATCCATAAAGAATAAACCACATATCATTCAGTTTCCTTTTCTTTTGCTTCAGTCATTTGCCATCTTATTGTTGGACAGGCTTTCTGTGCAGTTTTATACATTTAAGGACAAAGCTGGGGGCATCATACTGCCTGATTTCAAGCTTTATTACAAAGTTGTGATCACAAAGATAGCATGGTACTGGCACAAAAACAGACACATAGACCAGTGGGACAGAGTAGAAAGTCCAGATGTAGACCCTCAACACTGTGGTCAAGTAATCTTCGACAAAGCAGGAAAAAATATCCAGTGGAAAAAAGACAGTCTCTTCAATAAATGGTGCTGGGAAAAGTGGACAGCTACATACAGAAGAATGAAACTCGACCATTCTCTCACACCAAACACAAAGATAAACTTGAAATGGATGAAAGACCTCAATGTGAGGCAGGAATCTATCAAAATCCTAGAGGAGAACATAGGCAATAACCTCTTTGACATCAGTCACAGCACCTTCTTTCAAGACACGTCTCCAAAGGCAAAGGAAACAAAAGTGAAAATGAACTTTTGGAACTTCATCAAGATAAAAAGCTTCTGCACAGCAAAGGAAAGAGTCAACAAAACAAAGAGGCAACCCACAGAATGGGAGAAGATATTCACAAATGACACTACAAAGGGCTGATATCCAAGATCTGTAGAGAACTCCTCAAACTAAACACCCAAAAAACAGATAATCATGTCAAAAAATGAGCAGAAGACATGAACAGACACTTCTCCAAAGAAGACATACAAATGGCTAACAGACACATGAAAAATTGTTCATCATCATTAGCCATCAGGGAGATTCAAATCAAAGCCACATTGAGATACCACCTTACACCAGTTAGAATGGCCAAAATCAACAGGACAGGAAACAACAAGTGTCGAAGAGGATGTGGAGAAAGGGGAACCCTCTTTCACTGTTGGTGGGATGCAAGTTGGTGCAACCATTTTGGAAAACAGTGTGGAGATTCCTCAAAAAATTAAATATAGAGCTACCCTATGACCCTGCAATTGCACTCCTGGGTATTTACTCCAAAGATACAGATGTAGTGAAAAGAAGGGCCATACGTACCCCAGTGTTCATAGTAGCAATGTCCACAATTGCTAAACTGTGGAAAGAGCCAAGACGCCCTTCAACAAACAAACAAATGGATAAAGAAGATGTGGTCCATATATACAATGGAGTATTACATAGCCATCAGAAAGGATGAATACCCAATTTTGTGTCAACATCAACAGGACTGGATGAGATTATGCTGAGTGAAATAAGTCAAGCAGAGAAAGTCAATTATCATATGGTTTCACTTACTTGTGGACCTTAAGGAATAAGATGGAGGACATTAGGAGGAGGAAAGGAAAAGCGAACTGGGGAAAATCAGAGGGGGAGACGAACCATAAAAGACTGTGGACTCTGAGAAACAAACAGGGTTTTAGAGGGGAGGGAGGTGGAGGGATGGGTGAGCCTGGTGGTGGGCATTAAGGAGGGCACGTATTTCGTGGAGGACTGGGTGTGGTGCATAAACAATGAATCTTGGAACACTGAAAAAAATAAATAAAAATAGAAGTACTTTGGTGAACGACCAATGACTCTTTAAATGGTCATTCCATATTTCCTACAGCATTGTAATGGATTACTTGCATGCTGAATATGAATCTCTTTTCTCCTATAGGCGATATTTTTAGCTGCCATGCAGTCGATAATCCCAAACCCCATTCAGAGCTGGAAATGCTCAGGCAATATGGACCAAATGTGCCTGAGCCCATCCTTCAGAAACTTGTGGCTGCCTTTGGAGAGCTGAGGAGTTTAGCTGACCAGGGGATTATTAACTATCCTTATTCTACCAGAGAAGTTGTCAACATAGTGAAACATTTACAGGTATGGCATATGCCTATCCATAAAGGTTTAAAAGAAATCTTGGGGTTTCTTTAGACTGCTTAATGTATACCAAGTCTTCCAATTTCTAAGATATAATACTGATTTAGAGATAATATGAAATGCTTGTAATCTAAATTTTAAATCTGGAAGACTGACGAACAGTTTACGTTTAGCCTTTGAATTGACTTAGGCAAGGTTCTATGCCATGGCCATTACCAAGGAGTTAGGAAATTTGGTGGGGGTTTTGAAGGGTGAGGGAAGACAAGAGAATGAGATAGCAGTGAAACTTTGCCACTGTTTGACTTTATACAACAAGCATGTGGTATCTGAGTGAAAAATATTTTCATTTTGAAAACAAAAGATGTCGAGATAGAAAACTCACTAGGAACTAACAGTATTTATGATATGCCTGTAAATACTGCAAGAAAGTTCTATAAGATAGAATAAATGGACAGGAAAATGCAGTTCTTTGTAGCCAAATACAATGTGTAGTCCACCTTGGTAAAGAAAACAAAAAACCCAGGTCAGTTCTACTTTTATAATAAATAATGGTCTCTGAGCAGAAAGTCACAACCTAATGACTCTTGACCTCTCACCTATCTCCAGCCCTCTAAGGAAAATCTAGAAAGGAAAATAAAAAAGCTTCCTTCTGCATATTAAACCATGAAAAGACCAGCTCAGATCCCAGAACCTAACGAAAATCAAGACAGAGCAATAGAGGACTCAGAGTACCCAACCAGTGTAAATCTCGCTGTTAGTAATGTTTTTCTTTCCCTCTTCTATTCCCTATTTGTCTATTCACTGTACTTTCTATGTTCTTCTTTTTTCTTTTCTTACTCCTTTATCCTTCTTTCATTTATTCATAGACCTGTGACTTTTCTAAATACTTCTGTATAGATACTCAACACTGCTCTATCTATGTAAATAGCATTTTTTTTAATTTTGTCAATCTACTAATTTTAAAGGCAGTGGAAGTCACCGACAGGATCTGAGCACTGACTTAGCATTTGAGAGAAGGACCCGTGCCCCCTCAAATTCTAGTATTTATTTGAAAAAGAAATATTAAGTTATTAAATATTAAGTTAATATTAAGTTATTTGAAAAAGAAATATTAAGTGTATATTCTTCCCATCTTGTTATCTGACAAGGGTCGTAAATATTTGCTAACCTTGATTCGATCATTATTGTTCTATCAGTTTTATAAATTATCACATGCGTCATAAGGGAATTTTTATTTTAATACAGAAATTTCCCACTGATGGTCTCTCCAGTGTGGTTAGGAATGTATTTGACTTTGATTCCTACAACAACGACATGAGGGAGATTTTGATTAACACTTTGCACAAATACGGAATACCTATTGGAGCAAAACCAACCAATGTGCAACTGGCGAAGGAGTAAGGCAAACTCATTATTGATCAAATGCTCTTGGGGGTTACTGTTCTGATTCTTAAATGGTGATAATTCTGAACTACTGTTACATGCTGCTAAACTGGCATGGGGTGGAAATTCCATGAGTAAGCTTTTCACATGTATGTTGCTATTTGCTGGCAGGATTTCAGTCAAATAGCATTATTTATAGGCTTGTAAATTGAGAATTTTAATTATTTTGAATGTCCCATGAGTAGATGTAATGTAATCAAATAAAGGGAAATATTTGTTTCTTTAACAGTCTCTGTCCTTTTGTTGAATTACTGTGACCCTCATTTCCTAATCTAGTGCAAAATCATGGTACAAACATGAAAGCTACATAAAGGGATAATATGTATTTCGTTAAGATCTTATTTATGTCACCATTTTTCTGTTGTGATCATTTTCTAAATTTATAATCATATTAACTTAAGAGAATGTTGGTTACTTATTTCAGCTTGACAGATGAAAGAGATAGTGAAAGCAAGTGGATTTGTTTCACAGAGGCCAATTGCCTGCCTTTTATTTTATAATTATAGGCTACATACTTAATCTTAGTAAAGAATCTTGCAAATATGTTGTTTACCAGAAAGATAACTGATAAAGTTTGTAATTAAGTAGTGCAAATTCACTAGAAAATAGTTTTAGATGTTTGTCACTCAAGTGATACTGCATCTAATGCTATCTTTTCTATAAAAAATAGTCAAGTATCATAATTCTCAAGGGACAATAATTACTTTTAAATTATTATTTAAATTTAGTTTCATATAGGAGGCACTCTCTACCTTCCTTAGAAAAAAATTGTTAAGTATAAATTAATGACTAGTCCAGCTATATACACACACATACATACATGTGTATATATATTCTAAGTGTATATATCATCCTTATTTATTTATTCTTCAAAGTTATTGTAAAAACTTGTCAGGGTATATACAAATAAAAATAAATTGTTAAAGCTTTAACAGTTTCTTCAAGGATTCTTAAAGAGAAACAAATATTTCCCTTTTGTGGTAGAAGCACAAGATGCAGTTACGTTTGAAATCATCAGTGACTTGGTTTGTATTACTAATGAATGAGTAAATTTTTTTTGAAAAGAGTCATTTGGTGTCTGTTGTTAAGACATACAATTTTCTCTACAGTTTTACTGATTAATTAGCAGTGTTCATAGGCAGTTTGAAACTAGTTTGCTAATTTAATAGCATACCTTCTATATTGGAGAGTTCAAGAAATTATTTTAATATGCAAACTTCTAAAAGTGCTCATGTTTTTACTTCTTTTTTATGAACTATATCTTTATTTTCAATTGGAAGTAAGATGGTTTTTATTACTGTTAACAAATTTCTATAGAGTCTTGGCTACATGGAAACCAGACTTATGATTTAAAAATAACTTTTTTTGGATGCTTGAACAACTTGAAATAAAAATTAAAATACATATAAGATGGTAAGATCAATCAAAAGATAATGGTTGGCATTTTAAGTTTCTAAGGAAGACAGATAAAATGGTTTAACTTATTCATTCCAGTCTTCAGTTCTAAACTGAAAAATTCTTGCCGTGGCAAGTTAATTCCAATTCTAGTACTTATGTGTGGAAATAGTACATTGAGCCTAGAAGCAAGATGGTCACACTCATGCCTCTGATGGGGATGGAAACAACTAGTTATCCACCCACTGCATATAGCTAAAAATAGTCTTATAGAGGAGTGAATTTTCCCTTGGGTTGGAGATAAGAGTAGACTACAGTTCGCACATTCACAGCATTTTTTCCACGCTGGTAACTTGCAATAACTAGGGCGGCTCAAAAGTAGTGATGTCATTTTGTTGCCCTCTAAGTGAAATCCACAGGATCCATACGTCTATTTCTGTTGAACAATCGGTCCTGTACTTTGGGTAAGATAGCATGGTAAGTGACAGAGTAATGGCCTGGGAATCCAACAATTAGTCTTGTATTCAACCTGTGTGCCTGGTCAGTGATGGAGAAATACATCTTAGCCTGTTGGTAAAATAAGGGCATTTTAGATGGCATAATTATATTAGCATCTAATTAGTACATGTTTAACAATGGAAGAGGGTGCATGTAATAAAAACTGTAAAAAGAGATGTAAGATAAGACTGTCCTAGTGAGGTGAGGTCAGACTATAGGGTCATTTTCATAAAGTTAATAAGGTTAACTTTACTGATAAGATTGCTTCCTATTCTAATGTCCTTTGCATTTTAATGTAATCTTAATTTTCTCTCCTTGCAAAAACAAAAACAAGTAAGAAAGGAGCGATACTAATGTTTTCTTTTTTCTCCCTAGAGTAGCACATCGTTAATAGTAGTCACATAGACCTCTGAAGTTTTAAAGTTGTCCCCATGCAGTCTTCTAATTTGCTTTGACTTTTCTAGACCTTTTGCTAAGCCTTGTACTTCACTAGACCTTTTGCTAAACCAGTTCTTCCAGGCTGTTCCTGTCCACCTCTGCATATACTATGTCAGTGAAAAAGGTCTTCACTGGGCTTCTGTTCCTAAAAGAGAAAGACAAAATGTTTTAATTATTGTTAATATCATTTTGCCCTGAATGAAAAATCCCTGCTACAGCTCTTCATCTTGTTCTCGAATCCAACCATAGTGTTTATTGGATGGGAGCAAAATTACATTGAGTCCAGAATAAGGTGTTCACATTCATGCTCAAGATGGGGATGGAAAAATAATTGGCCACCCACTGTACATAACTAAGAAGAGATGTAAGGCAGACATCGTAGAAGGAAGCTTTCACACGGGCACAGATGATGCTAGAGCACTATTGGTACCATCTTCTACAGCACCTTCTTCCTCAGCTGCAGTCAGAATATATTTTGGCTATTCGGTGATGTCCCATTGCTCCTCTTAGATGAATTCCCAGAAGAGGTGCTGTCACTTCTCCTTTTGTTCTAAAGAGTGCAGGATGGTACCTATCTCATAGGTTTCTGCACGTTTTTAAAAGGCCCAGTATCCTATTATGAGGTGAATATGACTTATCTTTTTTACTAAACCTTTGCCGAACCTGGTACTTTTAGGCTGAGTCTTACTGGGTGGTTATTTTTACCGTGCTTGTCATGCATAACACTGCTCTTCCTGATCTGTAATATATTCCCAGTTCTCAGTACTGACATCAGAATTGGCCACCTAGACCCCCACATTACACTGGCCTCTTCCCACCAGTACTTCCTAAGGTTTTTTTTGTTTGTTTGTTTATTGTTCCCTTTTGAGTTTCTAATATATGAGATAGGATAGACCAAAGAGATGGCGGACCTAGCCAAATGAGGAGGCACACTGGGAGAAATTTAGGCAGAGATAGAAGGATTTGGGTTAAAATCTGAGCTCTTAAAAAAAAAAGTAATCTGAGCTATTGAGTTTCAGATGTCATTGTTGGAGGGAAAAATGAGTGCATATACACAGTTAGATCTAGAGATCCAACCAAAAGGATATCAATTACTTACTATGGTAGAAATAGATAATATATTTCAAAGCAAAGTTTTCTTGTGTTTCCTTAAAATTAGCTTTTATTTTTGACTTTCAAAAATAGTATCTTTTATTTAGGAATAAAATTACTATTAGCACATTGGTTCTTCTAAATTTAAAAGTGTGTTTCAGGGCGCCTGGGTGGCTCAGTGGGTTAAAGCCTCTGCCTTCGGCTCAGGTCATGATCTCATCCTGGGATCGAGGCCTGCATCGGGCTCTCTGCTCAGTAGGGAGCCTGCTTCCTCCTCTCTCTCTGCCTGTCTCTCTGCCTACTTGTGATCTGATCTCTCTCTGTGTGTGTCAAATAAATAAATAAAATCTTTAAAAAAATAAAAATAAAAAAAATAAAAGTGTGTTTCAGAGTAATTTATGATCTCTGACATGCTAGGGGGAAGCATTTGTTTTAAAGGAAAAAAATCTTGTTTTTGTAACATAATTTTAAGTGACGTATTCAACATTTTATCTTAAATTTATATGCCACTCTCAACTTCACATTTCTTTTTTTTTTTTTTGAAAGATTTTATTTATTTATCTGACACAGAGAGAAAGAGATCACAAGTAGGCAGAGAGGCAGGCAGAGAGAGAGAGGAGGAAGCAGGCTTTCCGCTGAGTAGAGAGCCCGTTGCGGGCCTTGATCCCAGGACCCTGATATCATGACCTAGCCGAAGGCAGAGGCTTTAACCCACTGAACCACCCAGGCGCCCTCAACTTCACATTTCTTGAGAGAATTATCATTTCATAGATTTACAGTGGAATATGAATACTCTACCTCTAAACATATTAATAACAACAGTGATGATGGTAATATAAACAACTTATGCATAACTATGTGCCCAGCACATTTCTAGGCCTTTGCTTACGTGAATTTAGATAATCCTCATAATAAACCTATCATATATAATGCTTTATATATATATACATATACATAAATACATATATACACATACAGTATTAGTATTGCATTTTCTAGGTGAGGAATTTGAGACACAGAAGTTACATCAATTGCTTAAGGTTAGAAGGCTAATGGGGGCAAATACTGTACATATACATAATTTTAATTCCAATTCTAAGGACAAATGAAGGCAGATTGATATGCAAATTACAGTTCAGAGTTACTCTTTGGATACTGAAAATTACTGAAATTGGTTTGAAAGGGCCCTGAGATTTTAGGTAAGCAACTTGGAAACATCACTGACTATGATGTCATACATGTGTAACTCTTCACAGTTAATGATAGATTCAGATTTTGGCAGGGAGAGTGTAGCCCCCAGTGATATTTCACAATGAAAAGTAAGTCAAAAAGTAGATCAACATAGGCTTTTGGCACAACAAATATCATTTGAGAGACCTCTTCATTCCCAGTTAAGTTTTCCTTTTTTTTTTTTTTTGACATAGTGAAGGACCATGAAATAAAATACAAGATAATTCATTTAGAAAAATAAAAACAAACTAGAAAACTTTATTTGGCTGCCATATATAAAAAAATACAGGCCATTATTCCTTCCTGATTTGTAACACAAAACTAATTTATGGAATCTTCTCAAAGATTATGGTCATTTTTAAATAAAGCAAACATTCAGAGAAATTATCTCTACCCTCCGAAGTTAGCATTATGTGTTTTTCTCTTCCTGTCTTCCCTAGGAGACATACATGTCTATAAAATATTTAAATGACATCTTTCTTACTCTAAATTCTTTGTTCTCAACTCTGTTGATTTCTTTTTTAATGCTGCTTAGTTTATTATGTTTTTTGAACTAACATATAATGTATTATTGGTTTCAGAGGTACAGGCCTGTAATTCATCAGTCTTATATAATACCCAGTGCTCATTACAACACATACCCTCCCCAGTGTCCATCACCCAGTTACCCCATCCCCTCACCCCCTTTCCTTCCAGCAACCCTCAGTTTGTTTCCTGAGATTAAGAGTCTCTTATGGTTTGTCTCCCTCTCTCATTTCGTCTTCTTTCATTTTTTTCCTCTCTTCCACTATGATCCTCTGCCCTGTTTCTTAAATTTCACAGTTTATTCTTAAGCTAGTTTCTTTTTTTGTGGTGGTTTGTTTGTTTTGTGGTGTTTTATTTTTTGTTGTTTACTCGTTTGTTGTTGTTGTTGCTGTTGTTGTTTTGAGAGAGAGCACCAGTGCAGAGGTTGCAGAGGTAGAGAGAAAGACGCTTAAGCAGGCTCCAGGCGCAGTGCAGAGCCCTGTGCGGGGCTGAATCTCAGGATCCTGAGATCATGACCTGAGCCAGAATCAGGTGTTGGATGCTTAACCAGCTGAGCCATCCAGGTGCCCCTTAAGCATTGATTGCCTAGTTGTCACTGATAAACTATCTATTATTTACCAATCATTAATTCGTAATAGCCAAAGAGAATAAAAATTTGAGAAAATTAAAAAGGTTTTATATGTATTTCCTTATGATGCATATTTACTAAATGAAGAATGATGTCCCATTTATTTAAAAAAAAAAAAAAAAGGCCCAGCATAGGACTTGAACTCACAACCCTGAGATCAAGACCTGAGCTGAGATCAGGAGCCAGGTGCTTAACCAACTGGCACCCCAGCCAATATTTTTATTAAACTTCTTAAATAGGTTCACGTTTTAAACAATTTAAAAATACAGTGGTAGCTGTTGAGAGTAGTTGCCTTTGAGAGAGGCCCCGGAGTAGAGAAAGGAAGCCCCACTTTCTGTACTGTTTTAATATTCTAACGTATATTATTTTCTTTATTTTTTTTTAAAGATTTTTTTATTAGTTTATTTGACACATGAGAGAGATTACAAGTAGGCAGAGAGGCAGGCAGAGGGAGAGGAGGAGGTAGGCTCCCTGCTGAGCAGAGAGCCCGATGTGGGGCTCCATCCCAGGACCCTGAGATCATGACCTGAGCTGAAGGCAGAGGCTTTAACCCACTGAGCTACCCAGGCACCCTCTTTATTTTATTTTTTAAATANCTGAGATCATGACCTGAGCTGAAGGCAGAGGCTTTAACCCACTGAGCCACCCAAGCACCCTCTTTATTTTATTTTTTAAATATCTACCAACTCTCTAGGCACTGGAATTATTCATTTCATTTTCTTATTTAAATAAAATAAAAATGATGAAGTAAAGATCTATTCCGAAATCGCTATATCCGGGGATCTTTGCCTCTGGTACACCAACTGCAATGCCTACTGTCAGGGTGGAACGCTGGCACCCTTACCAACAGCAAAGGAGAAATCATTTTAACCAGATATTTCTATTGCATTTCAACACAATATAAGTAAATTTATACACTGGTAGACATCAACATAAACATACCAAGTGAGGGAAGACAACACTTTTAAAGCAACAAAAATAAAAATAGTTATGCATACTTGCAGACAGGACAGCTTCATCTATAATGAATGTCTTTGAAAGAGTATCTGTCTAGAATTGGTTTTCTATGTTAAAGACTTACCCTGTGTAATTGGAACATCAATAGCAGCTGCTTCTCCGACCAAAACCAACTTTGGGGTACCAGAGGCATCAACGAGAACATTCCAACCAGGGCCTCTCTTTGGAGTAACTTCAATAGTTTTATTTTTGAAAATAAGAATAATTATTGGCTTACTGTTTATCACATTCAGTTAAGAATCTCTTCTTTAAAGTTTTGTGCTTCTCCTTCCATTTTCCAAACCCTTATATGCTATGATTTTCTTTTTGTAGTCTTGGTTTTTACAAATGAGTTCACAGTGCTAATCGTGGAGTTTAAGGTGTACAATGCCACTCTACATGATGATTTACTTTTATTTCATAAAAGAGCTCTTAGTTTTCAAAAGTAGGAAGATTTACATAATGACATTGCAGAACTATTATGAGCATAGGAGTGGTATTCGGTTTTATGGTTTCATAGCCTTTGCCCCATATTCTCTTGGTATATTATAAAGTAGCTTCACAACAATTTCATTGGCTTTCAACTCCTTTATGAAGATGCAGAAAAAAATTAAAATATAACCAATCTACATAGAAATCATTAAGGTCTATGAGTCTTTCATACTCATCTTAAACAGTCCTACAGAATTATCCTTGGATTCCCTCGAGCATTTGCAAGTGATAATCTGTCACCTGCCTGCATAGAAATTCCCAGTCTTCACCTATAAACTAGCTCTTCCAAATACACCTGCAAAGAAGATCGCATCATTTATGGCGAGTCATGTAGTCAGGATGCAGTGAGGGAAGGATGCTATGCTGGTTTGCAACTTGCATTGAGATGAGAAACAAGTAGGTGAAGATGTTGGCAGTTCTGATGTAGCCAAACATTCGTTTAACAAACACTTGAGCATTTATTTGGTAAATGGTGCAGATTAAAGTGGTGGGGTTCAGAGCCAATGGCCAAGAGAGAATTCTTGAGATGAGTTTGGTGCAAAAGGTGGTCTTATTAAAGCACGGGGACAACACCTGTGGGCAGAAAGAGCTACACTGAGGTCATGAGGAATAGTCCATTATATACTTTCAAGTCGGGAGGGGGTTAGGGACAGCACAAGCCTCCAACGTGTTTTGGAAACAAGGTTTCCAGGATCCTGAGGGGGCTAGCTATAGTTAGGAAAAAGTCATTTATTACTGTTTAGTATGACCTCAGGAGACCCTTCAGATGTCCAGCGGTGGGCCATGTTTAGCGGATAATTGGCAACATGTATCTTGGGGCGTAGAGATAAAGGAAGTTTCCAAAGGAGTTTTTATATGTTAAAGAGGATCCTGGAGGGTCCGGCTAAGATTGCCTTTTGCCCTTAGCAAAGTGTCAACACCCAGGCAGCTGAACTCCCAAAGGAAGGTCACGCTGCCTGTTTCAAAGACTTATCAATGGGCTGTAGGCGATAAGGAAATTTAATTTTTTCTTTTGCCTTTGGTTCTCACATCAATACACACTAGATAGGGAATCAGAAATATAAAGGTGATAAAGGCTTCATAACTGCCTTCAGGGAGCTCACAGTTAGTTGGGGAAGCACACAAATAAAGAGTGATTTGTGGGGGCACCTGGGTGGCTCAGTGGGTTAAAGCCTCTGCCTTCGGCCTAGGTCATGATCTCAGGGTCCTAGGATGGAGCCCCGCATTGGGCTCTCTGCTCAGCGGGGAGCCTGCTTCCTCCTCTCTCTCTGCCTGCCTCTCTGCCTGCTTGTGATCTCTCTCTCTCTGTGAAAATAAATAAAATCTTTTAAAAAAAAAAAAAAGAGTGATTTGTGTAACGTTAAAGCGACCCTAGAGAGAGAAACAGAGAGATAGGATTGCTGCCTTCTGCCCTGGGGGAGAGTCAGGGAGGATTAACCAGGATGAATGCTTACGAGATGACTAAGCCTTCTCCAGGCAAATAAAGAACAAAACACTGAAAGCAGAGACAGTTTTAAGAGGCCACAGGACATTTTGGAAACCACATAGTTTGGTGACTCAAAGGGTGGAGTAAGGGCATGCCTTGTGATGGGGCTAAAAGTGAGAGAAGAGTCAGAGGGAATCCCAGAAGAATTTGACGCCAAAAAGTAGCATGGTCAAATGCATAATTGAAAAAGATTCCTTTGGGGTTTTTTTCTTAAAAAAAAAAAAAGAGAAAGAAAAAGAAAAAGAAAGAAAACTGAAAGGCAGTGAAACTGACAGCAGGAAGACCTGTCTGGAAGCAGCTACCTGCATCCGGGTGGTGATCAGTGAGGGCCTGCCTGTGGCAGTGGGAAGGAAATGAGGCCCAAGTGCAAGACAGATTTCAGTGGCAGAATGGGTGGATTCTGAGTACCAGAGAGTCAAGGATTCGAGGAAGATGTAAGCCTTACCTTTGATGAATTCATCTCATTGGGAAAGTAGGTAAATTTACCAACCTTGCTATGCAGTATTATATTCAAAGTGCTATATTCATGGTTGGGTTATCTCATCCTATGAGTCCTTCTTATGGGAAATAACAGAGGTTCTCTGTGGGGAGGGTTGGAAGGGTGGGGAGTTTCCAACTGGGAAAGATTCAATTCCCGTCATTCTTGATGTGGATAATTAAAAAAGGGAAGAATTGAAGATGAGAAAATACTAAGATGTGGTTGGTAAAGCAGATGGCAGACAAAGAGAAGTTTTTGCAGTAAAACTTGAAGAAAGAGGAGAGAATGGAATCCCAGGCCCCAGAACCGTACTTTGGCACCTTCTCCAAGGAGAAAGGAAGCCAAAGATGCGCTGAGCAAGCTAACAAGTGTCTGCTCTGGCACAGACTGACTTGAGGCACCGGCACTAAGACCACACAGTCATTCTGGATATTGGGGCACATTTTTGAGAACCAGCAGCCAAGAATAGCAAGTTTCCCCCCAATCTTTTTCCATCTTACGCTTCCAAATTACTCTTCATTTCTGTGACGTCAGCAGGACCTAGGTGGCAGAGGAACATGAGTCTAAGTTAGAAAGTGAAAGCCATCATGTCTAATGCAGAGCCAGGCAAAGACAGGAAACACACCTACACATACTCCTTGTGTGTGCATCATTTGCAACAGAACAAAATTAACTTGCCAGCAACATAGATTATAGGGCAGGGAGATTCAGAAGTTTCTAGCAAATAAGGGAGGGTAACTGGGAAATAGTAAGATCCATTATAACTTATTTAAAGTGTTTTAAGGGGCTTTTGTATTTCCTCTTTTTAAGTATGCTGATTTTTTCTTTTAGTAAACACAAATCTTTGTGAGGGATTCACTTCTGACCTTGCTCTTGAAAACTTTATTCTCTATCAGGCCTTAAATTTGAAAATTGCAATCCTATAGAACTCTATCCTAAGAGTTTCTGAGAGTTCCAAATGTGCAAATTTCCATGGAAACCCAGAAGACCAAGAGATTCATTCTGCTCAGAAAGAAATATGGGCAAGAGATGTGAGGGGAAGTGATATTTGAATTGGGCCTTAAGAAAGAGAAGGATTTCAGCAAAGAGGCAATAGCAGAGAGGAATTCTGGGAAGAGGTAATAGCCTCATGGAAGCATGAAAATGCATAGCTTGTTCAGGAAGAGCAAGTAGCAGTTCAAAGTGGCTAAGGCCTAAATTGACTAGAGAGTAAGAGGAAGGCATAAGAGCAAAAAGTGGAAATACTTGTCAGGATTATTCCATGAAAGTTTCTGGTAAACTCAGTGGGACAGTCCAACCTAATTTTTACAGGATGTTAGATTTAAAACGTTAGGAGTGTACGAGCACTGCTAAAATCAGCATTGTTCTTTTTCTTCTCCAAGATGGTAGTAATTGATGAAGCTTTGAGAGTTGGTGGAACTACCCTGAGGGGTTCCACTATCCCCGTGAAAACTAGTAGTTCTTGTGGTAAGGAGATGTTTTAGGAATTGTTGCTAATAGGTACGTCAATAACTTCCAATTGCATAATGCCCCTAGAAAGATCCAAATCTTTTTCATGTGTTTCTTTCAGACTCCAGAAATAGTATTGGCAAATGTTCAGAGAAGGCAGAAATTTGCCAGAACGTACTCTTTAAAACTCCAGATCACCTCTTTATGGAAACAATCTTAGACAAATCTCTTGCATGTCACTCAGACTCTATTACTCAGCTTTGGTGTCCATATGCATCATGTTATGAATTATGTGCATGCTTAGAAAAAAACTTTGCTTTCTATATAATTTGATCTGAGTCATAATTTTGGTATTCACCTCTTTCAGTTAAAACTTTTACTTCCAGATCTTTATTAATACTTCCACAAGGGCTTAAGAAACATCACAACATATGAATTGAAATACATTATTGTTTTAAAAAACATAAATTCATGAATGACATTGAAGATAAAAAGTAGAGCTATTTATAGGCCTTAAGTTCATCCTCCTCCCGCTTAAAATCAAATCCAGACATCATTCCAGCTAAGACTTTAGTACAGTTAAACAACACAGGTGTCAGGATCTAAAAATCATGGAAAATACCATTGTCATTTCCGTGAAATCAGGTGTAACAGTTTAAGTGTGGTTAAAGTGGGATGACAGATTTCAGTATGGAATATAGAGCATTTTGCTAACTGGTTATTCCTTTAGAGATAGCCCCAAATTAGTGTTTCCAATTCCAAAGCTTGCTCATGCACCCAAATACAATGCTTCCCCTTCCCCCTGACTACTGACTTATTGAAGGGGAAAGAGTTAGTAATAAATGTTTCCACAACTTATTGGGAGGACTTAGTAGTGAAAAATAAATGCGGGGCTTTGATTTACCTCCGTTGGCCAGTCTGGAACCCACAGCAAAAGTCTTAGGACAACACTTTGTGTTACCAAAAAAGCAAGATGGAGTCAGTTTGTTGTGTAACTCCAGAACACATCGCGTGTGTCTTTTGTTTTAGCTGTTATTGCCAATAGCAATCTTGTTACATGGTTCCAGATAGTTTCTATATGGGGTACCTGAGGGTCCTTCCCCTATGCTGCCAACCAAACAGCTAGTGCTATTTTTAGATGGAACCAGGCAGCCTGTAATTTCCATGAGTATTACTTAGAATGAATTTGCAGGTTCAAACCAGATTTCATGAGCATCCCAGAAATTGTCCATAAAAACTAGAAGTTGAATAAAGTTACTTTTTCTCAAGTGGATGAAGGTTTGTTTTTTTTTTTTTAAGCATCTGTATATTTTTGTGGGATTATTAAAGGCTATTAGCTTAGATCCATTTTTTAGGGTAGATATCAACCTGTCAAACAAGGATCTTTTTTTTTTAAAGATTTTATTTATTTATTTATTTATTTATTTATTTATTTATTTATTTATTTGACACAGAGAGAGGGACAGCAGGAGAGGGAATACAAGCAGGGGGAGTGGAGCGGGAGAACNTTTATTTATTTATTTGACACAGAGAGAGGGACAGCAGGAGAGGGAATACAAGCAGGGGGAGTAGAGCAGGGGGAGTGGAGCGGGAGAACCAGGCTTCCCACCGAGCAGGGAGCCTGATGCGGGGCTTGATCCCAGGACCCTGGGATCATGACCTGAGCCGAAGGCAGATGCTTAATGACTGAGCCACCCAGGCATCCCAAGGATCATTTTTTAACGCAATTGTCCACTTCTAATTAGATTTCAGGATGTGTAACTGTTTCTTTTGTCTTCAAAGAGCTAATTTGGGATGTATTTAGAGCCTGTTTTTATAAGCTTTAATAAAGCATACTTGTCTGTCAAGGCACCAATTCTGTTGGTAGGTATAGGTATTTTCATTCTGTTTTCACTTCAGAGCATGAAGGTACTGCAAGGTTATTGAATCTAGCACTGACTTCCCTCTGCCCGCTCCAGTGATCCATCATCAGAGACTCCTCAGTCTATAAGGAACCTTGCAGATCATCCCCTTCATTTCACAAGGAAAGAAATTAACTCTTGGAGAAATTCACTGACTTTTCCCTTCCCAAGTTTGCAGAGCTAGTTAATAGAAGAAATAGAACTAGAACCCAGGCCCCCTGCATTTTGTTACACTAAATCTTCTAGGCTGGAGGGAAATAAGAGGTGTCCTTCCTTTGTTTTCTCCTTTCCTGTTTAGAGATCTAATTCTCCTTTAGTGAACTGCTGAAAACAAGTGAAGGAGGCTGTTCATTCCCTAACAAGGAGAGATTCTAGTCTGCAACATGTTTTTAAGTTCTGCCCTTTTGACACTGAAATGTGTTTTTATTACATTTAAAGAGAAAACACAATAAATGTAAATCCCCTGATTCAGTGCCCCTGCCACCTCCTTTCTAGTTAAAACAAGGAAGTGGCTGACCAATCAGGATAATTGTCCAGACACTTAAAATGTATTTTAGATGATAGATAAAAAAGCACATACCTCCTTTGAAGAGATGTATGTCATATGAATTAGAAGAATTTCGCTGTAAAATTCTTTTGTGTGTATGTTAAGACATTAGCATTTCAAAGGGACAAGAGGCATATTCCACCAGAATGCTTGGTTCCATTGTTTTATGCAAAAACTATCTGAGCCTTACATGGTCTTATTAAGCATATGGACATATTGTATACTCCTTTTAGTGAAAATAAAATAATTTTGAAATATAAATATATACTCTTAATGATCATCAAACTCATTCCAAGCATGTATTTCAATTTATAGTCCCACATCTATTATTTTTAAACAACTTTTTAACTCTGAATCATTTTTTGCCTTAACTTACCGTGGAATAAGAAATTTATAATAAATTAAATGACAAATTAATGGTTCAAATTTAAAGATTTGAAAAAGGGATAGTATAATTAAAATGAAAAGGCTTTATTCTCAAAAATTTATCTGTGGTTTTGTAGTGTAGTATTGCCATATTTTGACAGATCACTTTATCTAAAAGTCACTTTAAATTATAAAGAATGTAAACACAGGGTAATTCCATTCGAAGTCAGGACAGTAGCTCCCTTAGTGGAGGTAATGATCTGGATACAGAGGTATGTTCAGGACTACGTGATACATTGGTATGGACATTTCTGTATGTATATCATACTTCAATTCAAAGTAAAAAAAAAAGAAGAAGAAGAAGAAAAGTTTAAAGTGCTAAAATACGCTCTATGAAGCTTGCCCTGTACAGCTTACAAATATGTGACTTTAGTATTGTGTACTATTTATTATTTGATTCCAGATTTAAAAGAATAGGGTAAAAAATGGTTGGATTGCTTCGTTTTTTTCTCTAAATCCTTCCTGGGCACCTGGGTGGCTCAGTCGGTTAAGCGGCTGCCTTCAGCTCAGGTCATGATCCCAGCGTCCTGGGATCGAGTCCCACATTGGGGTCCCTGCTCAGTGGAGAGCCTGCCTCTCCCTCTCCCTCTGCCTACTTATACTCTCTCTCTGTCAAATTAATAAATAAAATCTTTTAAAAAAAATAATAAATAAATAAATAAATCCTTCCTATACTTTATTAGGAATTGAATTGTTACATCACTAAGTATTTTACCAATTCAAGGAAAAAATATGTAAACCTTAATTATATTTGTCCTCAAGAATAAAACAGAATAGGACCTTACCTTCTGAGTTTCAGAAATGTGAAATCTTCTTTTTTTTTTTGAATTTTTATTTTAATTCCAGTTAGTTAACATACAGTGTGATATTAGTTTCAGTTGTACAATATAGTGATTCAGGAATTGTACATATCACCC
This sequence comes from Ailurus styani, assembly GCA_002007465.1. Taxonomy (NCBI): domain Eukaryota; kingdom Metazoa; phylum Chordata; class Mammalia; order Carnivora; family Ailuridae; genus Ailurus; species Ailurus styani. Next base: position 2,413,167 of record LNAC01000288.1, on the reverse strand, counting down.
AGTGCTCATCAGAACAAGTGGACTCTTTAATCCCTATCACCTATTTCCCCCCATCCTTCCACCCACCCTCCCTTCTGGTAACCATCACTTTGGTTCTCTATAGTTCAGAGTCTGTTTCTTGGTTTCTGCCTCTCTCTCTTTTTTTTCCCCCTTTACTTTTTTTGTTTCTTAAATTCCACATGTGAGTGAAATCATATGGTATTTGTCTTTCTCCGACTGTCTTATCTCAATTAACATTGTACTCTCTAGCTCCATCCGTGTAATTGGAAATGGCAGGAGTATAATATTCTTCAAGTATATTCTAAATGTCGTACTATAGACTATCTTTTAATAAAATAAAATATAACTCACTTCTAAGTGAAGCGTTCTTCAAATTTATTCATGTGGTTGATAACAGGCGGCTCATTATTTTTTTTTCTATGACTTGGAAACAAGAAGAAATGTTGACTTTTCAAATCACCCTTGCCAGGTTGCCTCTCCCAGAGCAGACGTTCATGGGCTACTGGACAATTGGTCAATCAAGAAATGGAATACAAAAACTGTTGTGTCCAGCAGAAACTCATCATATAGACATAAAGGTTGATATCATTATTTCTTCATTAAAATATTGAACGTTACAGATTTTTCTGTCTTCCCTGAGAAAAACCCATACAATCTCAGAAATGACTTGTTCTGAGGTAATTTGAGATTTAGCTCCTGCTCCCCATCTCAAGCCAGTCTGGCCTCCGAGGACTCAAAGTAGATCATTGCTAATGGCGAATAGAATTCCTAAGAGCTAACCTGAATTAGAGTCAGGTATGTTGTGTGTTATCCTAGGACACGGACTCCATGATATTTGTTTCCATGGAAACAGGCAAAGGGAAAGAGTAGCAGTCATTAGTTGCAACAGAAACTCCTTTAGGTATTTCAAGCAGAAAGGGATTTACTGTGGGGAATTGGAAGCTTATAAAGTCATTAGAAGGGACAGAAGAAATAGAAGTCAACGGGCCACCGCTGGATTTTCGGTCCCAAGGTGAATGCTTCTGCTTCTCCCACCGCTGCCGTAGCTGGCAGCTACATAGCCAGGCAAGATCAGCGAACTTTTTCTGTAAAGGGCCAGACAGTAACTGTTGTAGGCCACACAGATTCTGCTGCAGCTACTCCATTTTGCTGGGGGGAATTGGGGCAGGGGGTGGGGGGACAGAAGCAGCCATCGACAGGATTTTAGCGGAGAAGTTTGGCTGTGTTCTCATAAAATCTTGTTTACAAAAGCAGGCAGTGGCTCAGACTTGACCTGTGGACCATTCAAGTGCATTTCATTGGCAGAAGCTCAATCATATCTGGAACCCTTACTGCCAGGGAGGATGAGGAAGGTAGTTTTTAGACTTCCAGCTCCTGAGACTCGGACTAGATAGAATGGGGCAGGGTCAAGGGTGGCAGAGATGCCACAAGGTCACTATCTAATCCAGACGTTTTTGAAAATTAAGGACTGTATGACATGCAGATATTGAAAGCGTGGTTATGTCTATATAGTTCTATATAGTTCTCATCTCGAAGGACCCAGCCCTACTATCAATAACATTAAATTAGTTCCTCTCCTTCTGTTTATATTGATTAATATTCACTAAGTGTGTTATGGTCTGCCTCTTGTAAATAACGGTAGTGGTTATCGGTAAGCTTTTTTTTTTTATTTCAAAATGTCACTTTTTTATATACATATTTTATTTCAAAGACCCAGGTTCAGCCCTTACTTTCTATGTAGTGATAAAATAATCATTATTTACAATGGAACTGTATCAGGCCCTGATTCATACATTTACAGATTAATCTCCTGGTTTGGACAGCCCTGGGTCCTAATACTCACAGTTCAAAACTTGCTCTTGGCTTAGGAAGGAATGAAGTAATGAGAAACCTATGAGATTTTACATCGGGTGTATTTTGTGAGTAAACAGAATAGAAAGTGAGAAATTAAATAAGAGCACAAATAAAAGCATTTATAAATACAAGTGTGTGGTATTATTATTGTCATAGATACCATGGCAGTCAATAAAATTAGACAAGGTAATTCAAGGTGTTGAGTATTTAAATTTAAACTCTGTATTTTAGAAGAACTTTAGCCTTTCTACATTTTGGTAGCTACCTAAATCCCTTAACCCAGATAACTACTTTATTATAGGGTCCAGCCCTTATAAACATACAGGAGTATCCAATAGAAAGATACGAAGAAAGATCCCAAATATTTACTGAAGAATGTGCCTCCTGGAAGTTACCCTTGGATGAAATTAACTTGATCTGTGACATTGCTACATCACATGGTATGTCAGTTTATTCTTTTGATTTTTCCTTCCTTCATTGATTTTTTTTAAAAAGAGGGATTAAAAGAACCTCCAAACATCAAGAAGTCTATGATAGACTCAGTAACTGTGTCATTTTTGGATTGAATAGTAATTGTATGTAATTTAGAATTTCCTATAACAACTTAACAAAATACTATTGTGGAACCCACTTAGGCACTGCTAAGTTTGTATCCATATATCTGTTTCTCATTACAATTGTAGCACAAAGTTAAACACACCCAGGCATGTACTAAAAATAGAAGGGGAAAAGAAAAAGAGAAACATTGGATTTGGGGGCAGGGATTCCAGTTGGAGGATTTCATGAACTATGAAAGAAATAAGTCATAAACTTATTGTAAAGAATGGCGAATAGCGAATGTGAATTTTTGACATCTGCATTTCTGGACTGTTGCTATTACCTACTGATTCACGCAGTGTGCCCCGGGTACATTTTGGCAGAAGTTTTCAATTGATGGCAGTTACTGAGGTCCTATTAAATAGACATGATGACAGGGGAAAGGGAGACAGTTACTTGCACAAGATGGGGATTGTTGTGGCGAAAATACAGAAGCAAGTTTTTGCTCGTATCAGTTCTATGATGTCGTTTATTCCTTAAATCAGCTTCGTTGAATAAAAATATGTGCTTTAAAAATATACAGTTTTTTGGTAACAGTCTGGTGCTCTTGTGAAGATTTTTACATTCACTAGTACAAAATATATATGGATTTTGTGGATAAAGTTTGAACTTCAGCCCTTGTTGCATCTTTCAGGATTGGAAATAAGTATGCCATCATCCTCCACCCGGTGCCTGTGAGAGGCTTCGCTAATCAGGAGCGCTTTTCTGTTTAAACCTTGTCCTGGCCTTTACTGTTTCAAAACAACCTTCCAGGCAGCTGCTGTCAGAATAAGCCCTTACAAACAAAACCCAGATGCTGTCCTTCCTATCATTTAACTCTCTCTTTCAGTATTATCCACATATATACAAGCTAGAGTTTTTGTTGGTTTTTCTCTTTGCTTTTTTCCCTCTTCTGTATTTGTGAGAGAAAAGCTTAGAATGAGAGTGAATTTATATATATCTCTCTCCTAATCAGTCCGTCTACAAATTATCCGCTGAGTTCCAACTGTGTGCTCTGTCTCATGATTCAGTTTGCACTGAACATGGTGACCAATCAGAAAATCTTGTGCAGACCACAAAATTAACACCTTTTTGTCATTCCAGAAAATGAGGAAAATACCCTCTATGTAGTTGCATGCAATCCCATCATCTTATACTTCATGAACATGACTGGGAAAAGTGGCTACTTGGTGGACTTCTCTGACGTCTTCCCAAGAACAGCCGGTAGGGTTTGGCACCCATTTGTGACAGTGGCACCACTGGGAAATCCTCTCAAGGGTCAAGTGATTCTCCACGAGCAGCAGGTAAGGCATCCCAGGCTGCCTACATGGTCCAGTTACGACAAGAATGAGTTATAGGAAGGAAAAGGCAGGCGTGACTTGCAACCTGTAGGTCAAAATATTGCTTTCGTAAAGATTGAGGCTGGATCAGAGTTGTGTTTTGTCAGTACTGCAAAGGTGGGCTAATATCTTCCGCTCTGCAGAGACTTCATCATGACCTGTGATTCTGGAAGCGTCTAAGTTAGGGATTCTCAACCTCAGCATTGATGACATTTGAGGCCAGATAATTTTTTGTTGTGCAGCTTACATTCTCTCTGGGGAGATAAACAACAAAGGAAGCTGACAAATAAAAACACGTGTAAAAAGATACTGTCCTGGGGAGTGACATGGGTGGGGTAGGAGGAGGTGGAAGAGGGAACAGTATTAAAGAGTGCTCTTCTTAGGTGATGACATTTTATCTGAAACCTGAATTACCTTCTTTGCATAGAGATAGTCATGTGAATATAGTGAGTGGACTTGTCTTGGTCTGTTCGGGCTACTGTCAGACAAATAGCATAGACTTAGGTAGCTTACAAACAACAGAAATTTATTCCTCACAGTTCTGGAGGCTGGGAAGAACACAAGCAAGGACCAGCAGATCTGGATCTGGTGTCTGGTGAAAATCCACTTCCTAAACAGCTGTCTCTTCACTGTAACCTCACGTATCAGCAAGAGCAGGGATCTCCTTGGTGTCTCGTGGATGAGGGCACTAACCTCATTCATGAAGACTCTGCCCTCATGACCTAATCACCTCCCATAGGCCCCACCTCCTACTACATCAGGGTTTAGGATTTCAATATGAGAATTTTGCGAGAACATAAATCTTCAGTCCACTGAAAAACTATACTGAGATCCTTTGGTATATAACGATGCTCAAGGTCATATGGATGCTTTGAGTCAAGCTTAAAATAACTCCAAACTAGAAGATAGAGATCAAAAAGCTGGCTGTGTTGCAATTAGAATTCTGAAGGTCTAAGTTAATCTGTAATATACCAATAGAAAGGAGTGTCATGTTTTTGCATACTTATTATCACCTAGTATCCACCATACTGAGCATATTATTCATTCAGCAAATATATATCATGTGCCTATTACTGGAGATGCTGCAGCAAACAAAACGCAAAAATCTTTGTCCTGAAAAGCTTACATTCTGTTGCAGCAAGGTAGACGATAAGCAAAAGAAATCATTAAATGATATCTCAAGTTAGAAGATGAGAAGCAGGGGAGAGTAAAATAGAAGGCTGGCAGGAAGCTTGCCATTTAAAATAGGGTAGATGGGCAGGGGTTGCCTAAATGAGGAGGGGATACTTAAGCAAAGACTTTAGGGAAGTGGAGGGAGAACAGATACATGAAATAAGAGAGTTCTAGGTAAAGGGAATTGTAAGTTCAAAGACCCAGAGGCTGGAGCATGCTTTTGTTCCATTCTTTAAGAAGTGTGGTGGGGAAGATGGTGTGAGGGGGAAAATGTAGGGAGGTGAGGTCCCAGAGGTTGCTCAGCCGGTTGGGGAAGGGGCATGGTGCAAGGGATAGAGAAGCAGATTGTGCAGAGCCTTGTCGACTGTTATAATGTCTTGGGCCCTGCCTATGGGAGGAAGAGGTAGGATTAGAGCGTTTCAAGCAGAGGAGTAGCATGGCCTGACTTACATTTTTAAGAATTTCTCTGGCTCCTCTGCAGTGAGTAGTCTGTAGGTGCTCAGGCAGAATGAAGGAGACTAGTTAAGAAATTTTTGCAATGATCCAGCAACTGCAATGATTAGTGGATCATTGCAGTATAGAGAATGAAGGTTGTCAGTAATGATGGATTCTGGATGTATATTGAAGGTAAAACCGGGTAAAAAGAGGATTTCCTACCAGATCAAATGCATGGGGTGAAAGAGAGTAGAGTTAATTAAGGGCAACTTCAAGGTTTAGGGCCTGAGCAACTGAAAGGATAGAGTCGCCATCAGCTGAGATGAGGAATTGATTTGGGAGGGATTAGACATTGGATTAAATCTGAGATGCCTGTTAGACATCCAGGTAGATGAGCCTGGAGTTCAGTGGGGAGATCAGAACAGGAAATATAAATTTGGGAGTCCTTGGCAGACAAATGTTATTGAAAACCAGGAGACTGAAAGAGATCACCAAGGGAGTAAGTGTGGGTAGAGGAGTCAGAGAAGTCCAAGCTTTGGGGCAATGAAATATTAAGAAATGAGGGAGATACAGGGAAAATCAGCCAAGGGTGCTAAATATGAGTGGCCAGTGAAGTAGGTGGACAGACCAGGGGGTGTGGTATCCCAGAAAGCAAGTGGTGTACCTCTCAAGGACAAGGATTAATTACTAATGCTGGCAATGTGCCAAATAAAAGATGACATACTTTATTTCATGTTATCCTTCTGGCAGCACATTGAGGCCGCCCTTAGCCTTATTTATATGGGTGAAAATGGAGGCTCGGAGAGTTCAGATAACCTGTCAGTAAATACTTGGGAAAACTGAGACTCAAACCAAACTGGATTGGCCCCACCAGAATTCAACTTCATCCACCCTCTCACTCAGGGCAACCGCTTTGGGAGAAGAATAGCCTGAACAATTAAAAAGTATTCACAATAGGAAGATATTTAAGAAATGCAGTGTTGTTATTTACAAGTATTTAAAGTCACCAGAAGGGCGCCTGGGTGGCTCAGTGGGTTAAAGCCTCTGCTTTAGGCTCAGGTCATGATCTCAGGGGATCGAGGCCTGCATCGGGCTCTCTGCTCAGCGGGGAGCCTGCTTCCTCCTCTCCGTCTCTCTGCCTGCCTCTCTGCCTACTTGTAATCTCTCTCTCTGTGTCAAATAAATAAATAAATAAATAATCTTTTTAAAAAAGAAAGAAAGAGAGAGAGAGAGAGAGAAAGAAAGAAAGAGAAAGAAAGAAAGAAAGTCACCAGGAGAGCAAAGTGTTACCAAGAAACATTATTTTTAGATCGTGTCTAATCAAGAGGAAATACTGCATAAATAACACGTCAGTGTTTCACTGAATCAGTAAGTCAACTTTAACTTTAGGCCTTGCATAAATAATTATCATACATTATGAGTTAAATTTTTTTTCTGATTTTTCCTTTTTTTTAAATTTTCACTTTCTCCTCCAAGCAGAGTTTATAAATATCCAGATACTGCTTTTAAAAATTTGTGTCCAGCACATGGAATAAGGGTTTTACTTTATAGGTTTCTAATAAAATATCAATGCCATTGAATTGAATTCTACAAGAAGAAGAATCTGTCATAAAAAGCACGTGATATCTTGGTGATTTTTAATTCAGTAAGCCAATCACATATCAATAAGAATCTAAATTTGGAGTATTTATTCAAACAATTCTGCCAAATTATCAGCTGTCAAAAAACGGTCAAATCTACATATACCAATTCTTTGTAAGTCCTAGTTTTTTAGGTTGCTAGCAAGTATTATATTTTCTCAGAAGATCCAACTATTTGGCGACATCGCTGATTAATACTCTGTTGAGTGCAAAAAGTTGCCTAACTTCCACAGCAGCCCTTGGCCTCCTGCCATTCTTGCATTCTACCCCCTGACTTGGCCCTTTGACCACAGTCTGAACCATTTTCTAGAAAACTACCTCAGCACCCCTGAGCAAGCATGCACAGCTTATAAGAATACTTCCACTGGACTCTGAACTGCCTCTTTTCCCAGAGAGGGTATCTTAGCTGCCTGTTTTATATTATGGCCCTGTTAGGAGGTAAGACCTCTTTGATTCCCAATGAACAGCATGCATCTGTAAAATTTAACAAATGGTAAATAATTTTAATCAACTAACAATTGGGTGCACTGCCCTCATTTCCTTTCTCCCCATTCTGCCGTCCCTGATAGCAGAACTAAAATATTGTAGAGAAGTACTCCCATTAATTCTTCTATGCTTTGTCTTTATAAAGCTTCGCTATGGATGCATTTCCCTGGCTAAAAAAGTTGCTCAAAACTTCCTTGCTAAAATAAAATCCTAAGTGAGGAAAGGGAAACTTTACCATGCCTAAAAATAAAGACCCTCCGCCCTCTGCCCTCCCCTGCCATGAGATTACTTATTTCATCTGTACAAAGTTTAGAATTTCAGACTTTAGGACACTGAGGTCATCCAGAGGTTACTTTTCTCCCAGTCAGATACAAACATAATAAAATTGCTCACTTGCTTCTTCTCCCTGCCCCCTTGAAGGAACACCAAAGCCACAGTTACATGTACTCAGATGTGACGCAAAATTCTATTTTTAAGCTCAGACAGAATATATTATTAGTCATTTACAGAAGGAAACCATTAACATCTAAAAGGATGGAGCAACAGAACTCCTTCATGTTGCCAATTGCTTCTAAAACAGTCTAAATACAACAATGGCTGGAAATATATATATTTTCTGTCACTTAGAAAGATACAGTTTTTTAGGCCACTTATGCCAAATTATGAGCATATAAGATTAAACCCTAAAAAGGAAGAAAAATGCAAAAGCGTATAACTTATTTTTTCTGCTTAATCGTATCTGTTTAATCATCTGCTTATTCTTCTGCTTAATCATGTTTTGGAATCAAACATTATTTTTAGGACTTTCTTTTGCTTAGAAGAGTTAATATTATCCCAAATTGCTAAAGTGCTAAGAATTCATGTTGATGTTCATATTTATTATATGAGAAAGATTTTCTCCTTTAAAAAAAATACTTGCTAATAAAAGATTTAATCTAGAATGGAGACTGTAAATTTTTTAACTTAATACATTTTCTTAAGTAAAACTCTTAAAGTTTTGCCATCATTTTCAAGCTTTCAGGGGCCAGAAATAATACTTCTCGTAGGAAGTGATGATTTTAAAAAGAATATCCCTGACACGCATTCTGAATGGGGAATTGCATATTATACCAATGATGCACTCAAAGAGTGATGTTTGCAGAGAAGCTTAGGCTCTGTGAACATGCTTAGTAGTATTTTTTAATACAGCCAAGATTGGGAGTGAAGGAATCTATGTGGTACAAATACGACTTTAATGCTTGAGCACTTCAATACAATTAGCTCGTCAAATAAACTTGAAACCACACGATGAGGTCCCAGATTTGCAGATGAGTCATCAGGCTTTTTGCCTTTGTTTTTATTTCCAACTGGACTACATAAGACAGGGCAAGGGTCACAGTTAATTCATCATTGTGTTCTCCTTTGTGTTTTAAACATAAGCTGCTCAGTAAATATTAAAGGACAAGCAAACAGACATTTCTTATTTGTTTCCTATATTTTGCAAACTATATATGCTTTGGGTGCTTTATGACTTCATTTTTCCCCAGAAATTTTTGAAATGAAAAGTTCATAGGGGTTAGGATAACTGGAGGGGCCTCAAATTTAAACAAAACAAAACAAAAACAAGAAGACAATTGGATAACAGTGAGGCCTGACAACTTAAAGTTGCCCTTTTTGCAAACCTTTTTGTCTAATCTTCAAACATCTTTACATTTTAACCAAAGAAAGCCAAGTTCATTTCATCTCTTTAAAATATTTCATCTTGTAGGGGACCAGAGTGGGTCATTGGCTCAAGTGTCTGCCTTAAGGCTCAGGTCATGATCCCAGGGTCCTGGGATTGAGTCCCAAATCAGGCTCCTTACTCAGCAGGGAGCCTACTTCCCCCTCTGTTTCTGCCCCTCCCCCCACCCCCCATTCATGTTCTCTCTCCGTCTCAAATAAAGTTTTTTTTAAAATGATAATAATAAACACTAAAATAAAATAAAATATTTTATCATTTCTGGCTTTCTTAAGTTCTTATTTATGTGTTTCTGTTCATTATTTAATGCTTAAGGTTTATTTAAAAAATTTTTTCTTGAAAAAAATGCTAATTACTGAGAGATTATTATTTCATTTGCAAAACTGTGATTAATACACTGGAGAAGTCTTTTTTTTTTTTTAAAGATTTTATTTATTTATTTGATACAGAGAGAGAGAGATCACAAATAGGCAGAGGCAGAGAGAGAGGAGGAAGCAGGCTCCCCGCCGAGCAGAGAGCCCGATATGGGCCTCGATCCCAGGACCCTGAGATCATGACCTGAGCCGAAAGCAGAGGTTTTAACCCACTGAGCCACCCAGGCGCCCTACACTGGAGAAGTCTTTTGTTTGTACATGATTGCAGCACCAACTGTGAGTTATTCAAGCTTAGCGAATTTTAAAATGAAGAAACACTTATTGTGAGCTAGGTTCTTAGGATCCTTGATACTTTCTTGCTTAACCCATCTTTTTTTCATGTACATTATCTTCTGAAGTAGACCTGGATTTGTGAAAATTTTAAGTTAGATTTAATATGCACAACGTAAGACAGTTTTCAACAAAATATTTTTAAGTGTAGTTTTAATAAAAGTAAATGGACTTTAAAAATTACCGATCCTCTTGATTTCCTCAAGTACATAATAAAACAGAATCATGGTTAAAGTAGCCTATGTATAGAAGGAGATGGTTTTAGGATAAAATCTTCCAAGGTAGTACATTCTGCATTACATAATTTGAAATATCTTCCTACAACCATCTAATACTTTACATTCTATATTAGAGAACACCGTTTAGTGTCTTTATGGTGTCTCTAAAGTGATTCAGTATTGTCATCTTCCCTTTGGTTTACCACTGTATCCTTTATTACCAGGTTGCCAAGAGGCTGCTGCTTTAAAAAAAAGAAAAGAAAAGAAATAAATCTTGAGCTTTTAATTCCTCTCTTTATTTCCAGAGTAATGTCATCCTATTGTTAGATACCACTGGCCAAGCCCTTCGACGTCTCGTCCTTCCTTCAGAGGAGGGTCCATCTAAGAAACCTTCCTGGTGGAACAAGGAGGAAACGGTAAAGAACACCCAGCTTGTCCAGCAAATTGCCAAGGATTTCTGGAGCTTTCTACATTAAAGATGCATGCATGCCCATGCCTTTCCATGCCTTTGGTTTACTACACTGCACAAGAGAATTCTCTTGTTGTGCACTTATAGATGTTCATGTCCTACAAATAGACATAGATACACATATAATTAAGTAACCAATAATTTTTTGTTTGTAGACATCATACTCACATGAAGACTTGTCAGGACTGAACTATAATAATAGAACACCATGAACTTTTTAGGCATGGTATTCATGACAAGTTCCTGACCATGCAGTCGCTGAGCTGTTTTTAAGTTATGTATTTATGTTTTGGATTTATGTAATAGACTGATGAATATGACATCTAATTGCACCTATTAGATAAATAAATGTTTGACTACATTAACTAAATTAAACTAGTAAGTTCTAGGCCAGTCCGAGAGGAATTTATTCTGCCATTCAGAGAAAGTAAGACTTACTTTTTGCCCTGCAAAAGAGCATACTTAAGTCTTAAAAAACCATGAAAAAAAAAATAATAATTTAAATGCTATAAATGTATCCAAGTCTACAAAAAAACAGTATTTCTTGTGTGTTTATGTTGTGGTATAAATTCCTGTTAATCACCAGATAGCAGGTTTATTTCTAACCAGTATCTGGCATTATTCTTAAAATTTTTATCCTAAAGATGAAATAAATTTTGAAATATATTTTGACCCACATTATCATAAGAGTCTTGAAGTAAATAAAGAGGTCGCTTCTCAGAGAATTACATGTTTATATGTCAAAGAACTTTATTTAAAGGAAAAGAGCCAAAGAGACATGACTGCATCTCACACATTTAATGTGAATATTTTGTTTTGTTTTGTCTTTAGGAAACTTATAAAATGTGTAAAGAATTTTCGCACAAAAACTGGCTAGTATTCTACAAAGAAAATGGGTGAGCTCTTTGTTATAGAAGATTTAAACTGAGATCCTTATTTTGCCCACTCTCTTTCCTCATTTAATTATACTTCCTTATTATAAAACCAATGTAACCAAATTACAAATGTTTTATTGTAAAAGCAACTCTTCCCACAATGTAGAACATTTAAAAACAGACCTAAGAACAGACAGTGCTTGGGGCGCCTGGGTGGCTCAGTGGGTTAAGGTTCCAACTCTTGATTTCGGCTCAGGTCATGACCCCAGGGTCGTGAGATTGAGCCCCATGGCCAGCTCTGTGCCGGGTGCTCTCTCTCTCTCTCCCTCTGCCTCCCCTCCCCCATTGATTCAGTTACCGTTTTTCTTTGTCATTATGTAGCCTTGAATACCTTCTTAGCATTGCATGATAGATCATGAAATGACTGTGCCATCGTTACTCAACCATTATCCTCACCGTTTCCTTTCAGATAGTTTTCTTCTCTTTCAGGAACAGCCTGACTGTGCTGGATGTTCTAGAAGGGCGAACTCACACCATCTCACTTCCCATCAACCTCAAGACAGTTTTTCTTGTAGCAGAGGACAAGTGGCTTCTGGTGGAGGACAAAACAAACCGGTGGGTAGAGCTACATAGCATCTCATGGAGTGTACCATAGCTCAGCTTCGTTTACCAGTTATTCAGAATCCTTCCTGTTCTGACTTGCAGTCTCTGTCTTTTAACAGTTTCTGAATTTGGCATCTCTGTAAGTGAAAAAAGAAAGGGAAGGGAAAAATTAAAATAAATATCGCTTCACGGAGTAATTATGAAAGTGTTTCAGAGAATGACACTGAAATTAATAGTAAAAACATAATGACTTCTACACAGGATCCATATTTCTTCAGATTTTTTCCTATTAGTACATTGGGAATTCACAGTATTCTTGCCAAACTAGAGACACTTCAAAATAGATTTTTGATTTATCCTCTCTTCAGAGAGCCATAGTCTCTGTCCTAGAGCTGTTGCCTTTTTGGAGCTTCCCAGAATTCACCCCTTAGAATTTTTTTCTTCATTTTATCTTGTTTGCTCTTACTTAGTTATGTTCACATTTGTGTTGCTTCCCCGTGTTGGGCTATATACTTCTTGAGGAAAGGGACATTAGATGCACTTGGCATAAATAGGGTACACAGTGAATTTTGAGTCCCCGCTCCCTCATGCATTACCTCTACTGGCTAAATACAGACTCTCTCTGCCCCTCGGGTGACAAGCAGAAATACCCTGCTGCAAAAGATTTCTGGCTATATATACATCCCTATTTTAGAAATCTTAAAAATAAGTAGATGAAGGGGATTACAGTGGGGAGGGCTTCTGTCCCTCAGCTAGTCACAAGTAAGAAGCCAGGTTCCCACTTGTCGTGCTGGCTGATCAAAGTCATATCAATAGCAGGTTCATGATAATGGAGGTGTGTCACTTTAGGGTTGCTTTCCACTCTACCCCCCAGCCTTTTCTCTTACAGAAAGTGTTGGGTTTTAGTTCCTATTTATTACTGCATTGTTATTGTGCACTGCTCCCTGTCCACAGTGTTGAGAAGTTATTTATTAATTCATGATGTGACTCTGAAACTGCAAATTATACTCAGAATATAAAAACAAAGCTTTGGAGTGGGGGGGTGTGGAATTCTGATCTTTCATAGCCTGGACTCACAATTATTAAAGAGAAAAACTTTTCACATAGATGTTTTGTTTATTTACAGGAAATACCTTTTAAGTAAGCCTGCACACATTGAATCTGCGGAGAGTGGGGTTTGCCAGTTGTACGTGTTGAAAGAGGAGCCCCCTAGCACAGGATTTGGAGTTACACAAGGTAAATTCCCTGTTCTTTGTGCTTACGGCTGTATGGTGTGCACTTACTGTCTTCTAGAATCATTTAAGAACAATAACATCAACATATGTTAAATTTATGCCAAAAGAAAGAACTTAGTAACTACATTAGAATTAGTAAATAAGAATGTACTATCTTTTCACTTCTGTCTTTGAATTTTTTGAACCAAGAAATCAGAATTTTTCTATACATTTAGGTTCCAAGTCCATTAGTCTTCTAGGGTAGCATCTTCTCTTTTTTTTACACAGACCCTCAGGATTTCTACTTAATTCATCACCATTTTAGGGGGGTGAATAGTACTTAGAAAAAAAACTGATTTTTTTTCACACCATTACCAACACTGGGTTGGGTCAGTTTCACGTCTTTCCTGCAGGGTGCTATTAATGATACTATGTATTGTTAATCAAATTTTGAATTCACTAAATACTTGCATTCACTTAGAGAAGATGCCTTGATTGTAAAAACTGACTTTTCTCAAACAAAAGGCCGTGAATATAATTTAAAGTGTTTTCTCTTTTTTAACTTGTGCTTTTCTGTTTGAGTTGGCGAGAATGAAATCTTGCAAAAATTAATTCCTGGAGCATTTTAGGGGCATATGGTATCTAATGTTTCTCTGACACTTCAGAAGCAGATCCCAGCATACCTCATAAAATTTCAAGTGATCAACTGTCATCTGAAAATCTGAGTTCAGCTGTGGGACAAAAGATTGCCTCTCCTAACCGAATTCTCTCAGATGAGAATAGTTATGCTACAGTTGTTATCGGCTTCCCAGATCTCATGGTAAGCACCATTTTTTTTCAGTTATTGAATAAATATTTCTTCTCCCCGGTTTAGCCTATAATCTGTAAGGCTGTTTAAGGGTTAGTTAAAAATGTAATGATATTCTGGTAAACAATTCAGACAAGTCCATATTCCAAATCAGTTATTAGAAAATGCATTCTACCTATAGTTTCATTGCTTTTTTAAAATTAACATTTAAAGGGTAATGTAACTATGTAATTTAGGAAGGGGAAACCAGTATTCTCCATACACGGGAGTCCGATTGACACAGTGAAATGTTTAACCTACTGACCGTAATTTTACATCATGTTGTCTTAATGTGTGCTCATGTCATCTGTCAAGAGGAACATTTGAGACTAACAAAGTAACATGTCTTCTAGAATTTTTTTTAAGATTTTATTTATTTATTTGACAGAGAGAGAGATTACAAGTAGGCAGAGAGGCAGGCAGAGAGAGGAGGAAGCAGACTCCCTGCTGAGCAGGGAGCCCTATGCGGCCTGGATCCCAGGACCCTGAGATCATGACCTGAGCCAAAGGCAGAGGCTTTAACCCATTGAGCCACCCAGGCACCCTCTTCTAGAATTCTTTAAAGTTAAATTTGTTGGGGGTCTCATTACTATAGATTAAATGTTTTCAACACTCATGAACATCAATTTACTTTCCATTGAGTTTTGCTCTAATTTACCATATCGTTGCAGCATTCAGCTTATGGTGATAGTTTCAACTTAATTTGCTCTTAGGTGGTCCCTTCTGCTATTATGTACTATTATCTGTAAAGAGGCTATTTGTAATTGACTTTGGGTGAAACAAGGCACCATTTTCCCCTGATGGAAATGAGGAAAAAATTAAATATAAAGGTTATTTAAGTCTAAGATGCCATCTAATAACCTTAGGTGTAGCTCCATGTGTTTTGATTTAACATTTAATTTTCATAATTTCCTTTGTGGCTTTTATTTTTTAATAGACTCATTTAAAGATAAAACTATCAGCTCTGCTTGATGGTACACCAATCTCATATAATCTCAGATTTTTAATGTAATTAATGAATGGTGACTATTTTAGGGTTTAAGACATCTGAAATCCAAAACCCAATGGATAATATGTGGCTTAGGATTGTGCCATATGTCTTCCTAATTATCAACTAAAAAGCATTTGCTATGGTATTATATAACTGAAAATGAAATATGTTATTGACATACAGTATCTGTGGCAGCCTTGACTGAATGAGAGTTGTATTTAATATGCTTTCTTAATGATTGCTGCCAACAGTAGGGAAAATACTAGAGCTATGTTTCTGAAGGTAGAATCATTTAAAATATTGCTCTTCTGATTGAAGAAAATAGTATAGAAATATACTGTTACTGTAAAAATGGTTAGAAAGTAGAAGTATTTGGCACTGAGTATAAGACATTTTGTATTAACCCTATAGAAATCCTTTATAGCCAGGAGGACTAGTGACCTTGTTAAATTAAAAGTTCCCTACTTAGTATGGTTAACCAACACAAAGGAGGTGTTAGTGAATATTTGTTAAATGAAAAACTAGGGTCAGTTAGGCAGACTTTCAACATTTTATGATAACAGTTGTATATTTTAGATCCTAATACAAAAGTCAGGCATTGTACTATTCTAAACCCTTTCATACATGACAGTTAATTTTTTAAAACAGTTTTACAAGGTTTTATAGATGAAGAAACAGAAAGAGAGAAGATATATCTCCTAGGCTACAAAAATTATGAGTAAAGGAGCTGAGATTTGAGGTCAAGGATGACTTACCCTCAAACCTATATCCTTTCTCCTGTACCACAGTGCCTTTCTGCTTTGATGTGAATTTCTATTGACTCTTCATAAAGCTATCAATAAAGGTATATTCACATATTAACTTTTTAGAGCATTATCAGAGGCACCTAAATTATTATAAACTTTTTATCACTTCCTTAACCTAATGGCAAATAGCCATAAAAACCTATAGCAAATATCATTCTCAATAGTGAAACATTGAAAACATTCCTTTTACTATCAAGAATAAGACAAGATACTCACTTTCATCACTTCTATTAAACACCCTACTGAGCATCTCAGATATGATCCATAACAAAATTTTTGATAAATTGAATTTCATCAAAATTTAAAACTTCAGCTCTATAAAAGACACTGTTAAGAGAATGAAAAGATATGGCTGAGAAAAAATATTGGCAAATTGTATTTCTAACAAAGGACTTGTATCTGGAATATACAAAGATTTCGTAAAACTCAAGAGCAAGAAAAATCATCCAATATAGAAAATGGGCAAACAGTGGCTCAGTGTGAGGTGTCAGAGGTCAGAGGCTGAGCAGATGAGGACATTCCAGATGGAGAAGGGTGTAACCACCAGTTATGGGAATGAACTCCAGGCAGGATGCAGACGGTGCCCCTGAGGAGGTAGAGGAAGCCTGGTGTAGGATTTAGGAGCCCAAGTAAGGTGAGGAGGGCATCCATTCGTGAGTGTAGCCCGGTGTAGACTATCAGGACCAGGCAGAAGGAAGGCATTTGCCCGCGAGGGAAGGTTAGTAGTGGGATGGGATATGAGTCACATTCAGTGGAACTGAGCAAGAATGTAAATATATTAAAGATAATGAAGTCTAGTTTCTCACTGTTGGAAAAGGGAGTTACAGATAGAGAAAGGAAGAACACTAGAATGAATCCTATAGTCATCGCATTGGAATTGAATCTTTTTGTGTGAACTCACAGTTTTCAATATATTTAGATAGATATAGAAGTAACGAGGTAAATGTAAAAAAAAAAAAAGGCAAAAGACTTGAACAGACGATTTAAGAGGATCCAGAGATTAAGTACATGAAAAGATGTTCAACGTCATTAGTCCTTTGAGAAATGTAAATTAAAATTGCGATGAGACACTACTACATGGCTAACATAAAAAAATACTGACAATATCAAATACTGTCAAGGATGCAGAGCAAATCCAACTCTCATACAATTTTATGAAAGAGCAAAGACAAACAGTAATCAAGACGTTACCGAAGAAGAACCAAGTAGTAGTGGTATTTGCCCTGCTAAATTTCAAGGCTTATTATAAAGCTTCAGTAACTAAGACAATGGTATGGACGTAAGGGTAGAAAAATAAATAAGAAAGTGGAATGAAGAGCCCAGCAACAGATGCATACATATTCAGAACTGTATTTTATAATAGCAATGTTGATCAATGCTGTTTGGTATTTGACAGTATTTGGACAGTTAGCTATCCACGTGAAAAAAGGATGAATATCAGTCTCTATGCCATTCACAAAAATAAATCCCAAATGGGTTAAGGACTTAAATGTGAAAGATAAAACTTTAAAATGTTTAGAGAATACATAGGAGAATATCTATGATCTTGGGGTAAGGAAGGATAAATACATATATGATAAAAAATTTAAGTAAAGCAAGAGGGAATAAATACACAAAATTCCAGAAGTGTTCTAAATATCTAGGCCAGACAGAAGGAAATATGTATGGGAAGGCATACTCAGGGACTTCAGAATGCTGGTAATGCCAGAGGGTAGAGGTATTAGATATTTGTTTCATTTTTAAACTGACTATATTGTTATATTCCTTCTCTTTAATTATAATTCATTTCAATGTAAAAAGTATGTTGTGTATTTCACATTTGCCTGAAGAATATGATTATTGGTGAAACAGTTATTTTCCATACAAAATTCAAAAAGGTTAAGAAGTAATTTGATTTTCTTGTATTTGTGAAATATAAGTTTACCACTGGTGTCCGCTTAAAGGGCTGCATTGTTCCAGGTATGGTGACTGTAGTTTATAGTACAGTTGGCACTTGAACAATGTGAGGGTTAGGGACACTGATCCCCTTCACACAGTCAGAACTCCATGAATAACTTTTGACGCCCCAAAACTTAACTATTAATAGCCTACAGTTGACTGGCAGCCTTACTGACAACATAAACAGTTGATTAGCACATGTTTTGTATGTTACAGACATTATATATGTACAATAAAGTAAGCTGGAGAAAAGAAAATGTCATTAAGAAAATCTTAAGGAAGA
The DNA here is from genome assembly GCA_002007465.1 of Ailurus styani. NCBI lineage: Eukaryota > Metazoa > Chordata > Mammalia > Carnivora > Ailuridae > Ailurus > Ailurus styani. The sequence goes on along the minus strand of LNAC01000288.1, from coordinate 2,394,998 downwards.
CAAAACACATTAACTGTACTGTAAAAAATCCACATCTAAGTGGACCAGTATGGTTCAAACCTGTATTGTTCAAGGGTCAACTATATTTCATTACTTCTTTTGTTTTTAAGTAGGCTCTATGCCCATCGTGGAGCCCAGCATGGGGCTTGATCTCACAACCCTCAGATCAAGACCTGAGCTGAGATCAAGTGTCGACACTTAACCGACTGAGCCAGGCACCCCTATATTTCAGTACTTTAATCTTTTCTTTCTTTCAGTCACCCAGTGAAGTCTATTCTTGGAAAAGGACATCATCCTTGCATAAACCAAGCGTCACTGACAGAACATTCTATGGAGGAAAGAAGAAAAGTGAAACTCCAACAAAGCAGAGCAATTGTGTAACTCTTTTAGATACTAATCAGGTAGTGAGGATTCTGCCCCCAGGAGAAGTCCCTCTAAAAGATGTCTACCCAAAAGGTAAGAAATTTGCCAATTCCTGATTTGCCAAGGTAGTAAAGATAGTTTGCTTTGGGTAGGGATATTTAATTTATCATTATCCTTCTGTATGTATAAACATGAGTAATTCTACCAGGGTCTAGTAGCTAAAAAGACCTCTGCGTACTTAGAAAGTTTTCAGTGTGTGGTAGAAGGCGCTGCTGTTAAAACTCTTCTTCCTTTGCCTTACAATCTACACAGTAACTTTACTTAGAAGGTACTTTCGGGGCGCCTGGGTGGCTCAGTTGGTTAATCATCTGCCTTTAGCTCAGGTCATGATCCCAGGGGTCCTGGGATCGGGCTCTCTGCTCAGCAGGGAGTCTGCTTCTCCCTCTCCCTCTCCCTCTGCTGCTCTCCCTGCTTGTGCTTGTTCTCTCTATCTCTGTGTCAAATAAGTAAATAAAATCTTTTTCAAAAAAAAAAAAAGGGAAGAAGAAGATGTTTTCAAAGAGACTTTTAAAAATTATTAGACCGTAAGGCACAGAAAATGGGGCTGACTTTTGTCTTGAGCTCCCATAATGAAAGGCCAGGGAGTCATGTAGATTGATCCCCTAAGCAGTGCTCTCAAGGGTCACCTTACATTTATTACTGCAAAACATAGGCCAGGTCCTATGCCGATCCCTTTTCCTTATATACTTTTATTTAATCTGTGCCTAGGACTCTTCTTGCTGAACTACACGGGCTTTCATCATAATGGATAATTATGAAATATTTGCTCATTGAGCCCCTGATTGTTATTTGCATCACAGTGGTAGTAACATGTTGTCCTGTGTTTACATTTGTTATTAGCACTGTGGACTTAATAAATATAATGCTAAATGTATTATATTATGATCTATTACTGGGTTTGACAAGTCCTGGTTATATGATAATATTTAGAATTAGTTCCTTCCAAAGAAATCACCATTTCCTCAAAATGTTTCTTAAGGTAGAAGAGGCTGGTGAATAAAATGACAATCTTAGTACAGTGCTGTGATAAGAATATTCACAAGGTCATCTATAAAAGGAGAAGCTTGTGGTCCAGAATGGTGATTATGAGCTGACCTTGAAAAGATAAATGGGAGTGAATCAAATGAAGGAATTGTTTCAGAAGAGGGAACCCTCTATTGAATTTGAGCAGGTAGACCTCTGCTGAAAATCAACTGACCAGATGTGTTTGGGTCTATTTCTGTATTTTCAGTTGTGTTCCACTGATCTCTGTGTCTATCCTTTCACTAATAGCACACTTGATTACTTGCTAGCTTTGACACTACTTTATAGTGAGTGTATAGATATTCTAACTGTTGGTAGGGATCAGTGGATAGAAAACTACTAAAAGGAAATCAGGGAAAAGGAAGACTTCTGGCTAAATTGACCCTGGAGGATTCTTGCTGAAGGCAGGCCAGGGTGCTAATGGAGGGTGGAGGATGAGGAACCGGATCACATGTGGAGGGTGGGGGATTCTGGTTAAAATGACTTAGCAGGACTCTTTCTGAAAATGAACAGTACAGAGATGAACACAGAAGCTCAAAAGTTGGGGTCTGTTTGGGAAGAGGATCCAGAAGAGCCTGCCTAGAGTTTGGTCAAAGGAGGTGATCTTTATCATCATCCACATTGAGAGCTCCTTCATTTACTTTCTCTGCTGAACACTACAGTTTATTCATCTGGTCTTTGTTATGCATACTTAGGTTCTTTCCAATTTTTGCTGTTACAGATAATGGGCAACAACTATCCCTGTACCCCTCTCCTTGCGTACATGCCGAGAGTCCATAGGGTATATATCTAAGAGTAGAATTACAAATTGTCTCCCAGTGTTGTTCCAGCTGCATTAAAGAGGTCCCAATCCTCCCCATCCTTACGTACTCTTGAAGGGATCAGAACTTTTATTGTGGTTTCAGTTTATCTCTCCCTAATTTTTAATAACTTCGAAAATCTTTTCATATACTGTGATTTACTCTTCTGAGAATTGCCTGTTTTTATCTTTTACCATTTTTCTCTTCATTGCTAGCAGTTTTATTTCCCCTCATTTGTTTAAGTAGTATTCCTTAAGTATTTCAAATGTATATAAGGTGCTTAGGATGGTATCTGGTACATAGGAAGACTTTTATAAATGTGGGCTGTTAAAAAAAAAAATCCTAGGAGAATGACGAAGGGAAATGCCAGGAGGATAGCTGTGCACAGGCCTAAGGTCAATAGTTCCAATGAGGATGCATGAGAAAGCAGTAATTATGTGGCTAACAAGCATTAATTACAAGGAACAAAAATAATAAAAGTTTGTGAAATTTTAAAAGCATATATAAAAACTATGAGACAATTATAATCCACAAGTTAGGAGAGGAGTGACTAATGTTAAAGTATCCTAAGTGCCTTAGGTTGTTCAGGAGGAAGGATATGATATTGATTAAGTTTGTGTGTCAGTAAGTTAGGAATAGAGTATATAACTTCCAAAGTAGTAGAGGAAAGATTATGGCATAAGAAATCTTTGCTCTGGTGAAGGACCAATCTTTGAGCTGACACTGGTATAAAAAATAGTTTGGCTTTTTTTTTTTTTTAAGTAAATAGAATCCAACCCTCTGATTAGTCAGGAACTAATGCAGACCAGCCTTTTATTAAAGAAATCAGTGGAAACTATAAAAGCTATTCTCCTGGTGGCTTTCACAAAGATGGCATAATTTTTGTTTAATGCAGACAGGGAGGGATTCACTGCTTTCTTCCAGTCTTTTTTACCCCCTAGTTAATTGTTAGCTGCGCTGCTTTGCTTTGCTTTGCTTTTCCTTCCTTCCTTCCTTCCTTCCTTCCTTCCTTCCTTCCTTCCTTCCTTCCTTCCTTCCTTCTTCCTTTTAATCACACCTTAGCTCTTCAAACACAAAAAAACAAATCTGGATTAAAAGTGATATTCTCAAACACAAAATAACAACTCTGGATTAAAAGTGATATTCTCTGTTTTGAACTTTGAGTAAATTCAAAGATTTGGCATTGGCATGATCGCAGGGTATGCATCGCTCTTAATCTGTGAACACAGAAGTGCATTAAACTTGGTAGTTAACAGATGTACATCAAATTACATTGCTATAAGGAGTGAATTTTTTAATATAATTTCATCTTCCCTCCGAATGTGTTCTCGGTTGTTTTGCCTGACAACTTTTATACCTTCTCCTAACCTTGGCGCTGTGCACATGGCTGTCCCCACTGTTTGTGGGAACCGCGCGGTAAACACGCAGCCGTGACTTCCCTTTTGTCGTTAGTGAACTCATCCTCACATGTAGCTTATACCTATCCCTGAAATCCACCTGGATTATAGATGTAATGGAAATTTACTGAGCCTCTGTCCTCTCTCCAGCGTTGAAACGTTTAAAACGTATAGACAAGGATTTGGCCAAGTTTAGAGGGAAATCTGGCCACGGTGTTCACTTCCTTAATTTAGTCATGCATTCTGAGCTGATTTGTTTTCAAATCAGTAAATGTCAATGTTGATTATTTTTCAAGTGCTTGCCATTACCATCACCACCACCACCACCACCACCACTCCCTTAATACTGATATGAAAAGTGCTTTATAGCCACAAAGTGCCTTTTCTGATACATGAAAATATTTTTTAGCACCAGGAGTAAAATTCTTGCTTTCCCCTTCTTGAAATAGACACAGCCATTACTGCATTTTCTCACCCTCTTTATGCCATGGAATTAATTTGCACAGTGAAAGAAAAGATATTTTAAAATAAGTTGGCTTACTTTGCTTTCACGGGCCGTCTGAACGCCTTGGTGGCCACAGCTCCTAGCTCAGCTTATCACTACTACTTACAGAGAAAAATCGCCCGTGAGTGACAAGCCAACTTGTAAGTTGGTTAACAAGGCAGCTCAAGTCATCCCAACCGCTTCAATAACTGGTCATTTTTGGCCAAGAACCTAGGTCTATAAATAATTCAACCTACTTCGGCTGGGTCTCAGCAGCAAGAACTGTCAAAAGTGATACATGGTGCAAAACTTTATCCAAGACTGACCTCCCGTCCCAGGCAGTGTTTCCAGTGCAGGCTGTGTGTGACTGATGATGAGCATGTTTGTTTTATATAAATGGCCATCTAGGGACGGCCAATTTAGCTGGGTCGTCAGGTTACCATAGTAACTCTCTTTTCTTCCCCTCTGCTATCCCTGGACATTACCTTCCTTGCCTCCTAACCCTCTGACCTCTGGCACTTCTTCCTGCCTTGCTCTGCAGCTCATACATAGCCCCCAGGCCTGTGGGTCCCCAAAAGCCCACGGTGGGTTTTGTTTTGTTATGTGGGGGGATTATTCATGTGTTTGGGTTTTGGTTTTGATTTTTGGTTTTTGGTTTTTTTTTGTAAGGAACTTTCCTCTTTCTGCTGTGGGCCCCTCCGATGAGGCAGGAATACCATCTCTTTCTCGCTACTCAGTGCTTTGTATAGTGTCCGGTACAAAGTATACCTAACCATGTTTGTTGAATAAATAAGACACGTTTTGAGTTTTGAATTTTCCAGAGGATCTACTCAAAAACCTTTGGTTGCAAACATGAAATAAAAATACCAAGTTTCTTATTTTTTTGTAAACTACATTGGATAAATTCAGTGTGAACATTCTGGACATCTCATTCTAACCTGAAGTTGTAATAAGATATGGACAACAGACAAAAATCTTTAAAAAGTATGGGTTCTGTGTAGGGGAGATTTTTTTTTAAGAGACACTAATGGCCCATATCTTCTAAAATGAGGCTTTTTTTTTTTTAAAGATTTTATTTATTTATTTCACAGAGGGAGAGAGATCACAAGGAGGCAGAGAGGCAGGCAGAGAGAGGGGGGAAGCAGGCTCCCCGCTGAGCAGGGAGCCCTATGCGGGCCTCAATCTCAGGACCCTGAGGTCATGACCTGAGCCGAAAGCAGAGGCTTTAACCCACTGAGCCACCCAGGCGCCCTAAAATGAGGCTATTTTAAAAATCGTTGCCCTAGGGTCAGCTTAGGCAGGAGCTGTGTGGAGTGGTGGACGGGAGTGGAGATTTCAAAGCCAAGAAGGCCTGGGTTTGAAAGCCGTCCCTCTCCAGCCGTGTCACCTCGAGCAGGCCATGTTATCCTTGCACCTCTGTTAGCTTCAGCTTCCTCCTCACTCAAGCAGGAATCATGAGTCTTTGTGGTCAGGATTCAAAACAGTGCCTAGAAAGACAAAGCAGAGTTTCTAGCACACAGTAGGGGCAGCGCGTGATGGTGAGTGGTGGTACTCAGGGCTTTGGAAGAGAAGTAGATCCCTGGAATTGGCTGGGGAGCAACTCCAGGATTGGAGGTGGGGGCTCTGACCCCGATATATCAGACCCTGTCCTCCCCCCACCCTTCCGTCATTTCCATGATCCAGAGCCCTCCTCCAGTGCCCACTCTCACCTCACCCTCTCCCGTCTTAGGGAACCCTAATGATTACAGGTACCACGTGCTGAGCAACTACTAATTAAGTGCTTTCCAATCACTACGTCTAATCCTCAAAATAATGTCTATGGTGCTCAGATGCTGTTGTTATCCCCATTTTACAAATGACAGAAGAAGCGAGGTAACTAACCTGACCAGCACAAAACACGGTTCAGAAATGTCAGAGCCGGGATTTTGTACCCGGCCAGTCCGGTTACAAAGTGGCTGCTGCAGCCCCTACATTGCACTGTCATTATGACTTCTTAGGGGGGAAAGACAGAATTCAGGTGAGGAAATCTTTTCAAATAAATTGTAAGTGCTAAAACGGCTCGTCTTGGAAAGCTAGTAAAGACAATGAAAACTCAGGTCATTTCCTGACAGGAAAGAATCGTGGCCTAATGTGCATGTATTTGGTGATCTTTGTGTTTTCTTAACAAAAACATAACCCTAGAGACAAGACTTGGCCCAGGACCTTGTCAGGTGGGTCTCAGAGCTCTGCCCTAGGCAACTGGTAGTTTCATTCAACTTCTAGCAACATTCATACTTTCTTCTGGTCTTCTGTTGGTATCTTGCAGTAATTTAACACTCAGCTCATGTCATGACTTGTTTGCAGATGTGACCCCTCCGCAAACAGCTGGTTATATAGAAATCACTGATCTTCAATCAAAGAAACTCCGATATATCCCTATTCCCAGGTAATCCACGTTCACCTTTGTTCTCTGTATGTCAGACCAAAGCAAATCAAGTCATACCAAGTGCTCCAAATAAATGTGTGCTTTTGCCTCCTGAAATAGCAAAGCCCTTTTTCCCCCACTTGCAGTTAGCTTGTATCTTGCTGCTGTTCTGCATGCTTTACTGCTATTTTTATTTTCATTTGGGGAAAATGTTCAGACGTTATATAGGTGTAAGTCTAACAGCCTTCGAGGCTTCATTTCTCTGTCATTGATCTAGTCATTGATTTATCCCAATGATAAATTTTTCTGTATCGGAAACAGCGTTTTTCAGTATTACAGAAAATTTTCGTCCTTATTAACTTTATTTTTTTCTAAGTTTTTATTTGAATTTCCGTTAGTTAACATACAATGTAATACTAGTTTCAGGTACACAGTATAGTGATTTAACACTTCCATACACCACCCGGCACTCATCTCGACAAGGGCCCTCCTTAATCCCCATCACCTATGTCACCCATTCCCCTGTCACATCCCTCTGGTAACCATCAGTTTGTTCTCTATAGTTAAGAGTCTGTCTCTTGGTTTCTCTCCCTCTCTCTTTTTTTCCCCTTTGCTTGTTTGTTTTGTTTCTTAAACTCCCCATAGGAGTGAAATCATATGGTATTTTTCTTCTCTGACTGACTTATTTTGCTTAGCATAATACTCTCGAGCTTCATCCACCATATTTTTTAACCTTATATATTAATTTTCAGAGGTAAATGTGTTCAAAATGTCGAAGGAACTTAAATAGCATTTCTTAAAATGGTTTTTAAAAATGTTGTGAAGGCTATACAGTAGCTAAAGGCTTTCAGAGATTTTGAATGGAACTCATGACCGTTCACTGCTTTTGTTATTGTCCATTGATGGAAGCAAAGTACGTAAACGAGCTAGACTGAGGACACAGAAGGAAGACTGCATGCTTGGTTTCCACCCTTGGGGATCACAGTGTCCTCACCAGTAGCCTGTCCCTTTCTGGATGCATCTGTGCTGATCTCCCTCTCTCAGCAGAACCACACACCTTCTCTGGTCTACTTGGCCTAGCTTCCTCATTCTTTCTTACTTTGCTCTCCTCCCCTGCCCACCCCACCCCCTGCCCCCAGCCAGCACCTCCTTCTAATCTTTTCCTCTGCTTTGGCCTAGTTTGACGCCACATCTTCTCATAACATATACTCCCTGACGGGCGACTGAGCTCTCACAGCACAGGGATAAAAACCTCACCTGAACCCTTTAGCAGAGGAGCCTAGAGAGCCTTCCAGCATGAGAGAAAGGCCAGCCACACAGAGACCTCTGTCAGTCACCCTCAGCAGCACCAGGCTGCTTTCCAGCTATTCCTCCAACCCCCGAGAAGAAACCAGCCCAGCGTGACAGTACACAGTAACTTCAAAACACAGTTTCATTTCTTAGGACCCTTAATCAGGTTCAATAAATATGAATAATCAAAGCATAACTCAAAAACATAGATTTACTTGTTTCAACATATATAAGAATGCCTTCTTAGAGCATCTTAATATGTCAGTTTAATGGAAAATGGCTTTTAGTCATTTGGGGAAATTCCTTATTCCGTATGAAGTATATGCTTATTAAAATATACTGTTAGTTCAAGCAACAAAAGCAAAGAACAGCTTTGTGTTTTTTACATTTCTAAAAGCCTTAATAATTTTTTCCCAGTATTTCTCTTACATGCTCTCTCCTTAGCTCTGGCTTTTATTTCATTGCTCTTCTTTTTTAATTTTCTGTGTGAACCGTACGTGATACCTGCCGTTGAAGGAACATCTGGCAGAGCAGCTGTGTAAAGAGCCCGGACCAGCTGGGCACCACAAGGCAGTCCTTCAGAGCCATACTGCCCACCAGAGACAGAATGCAAGCCAGATGTGTCACTGTCTATTCCTTATTAGCCATATTTTTCCAAGGGAAGCAAAGATAGGTGAAATTAACTTTAATCACATTTTCTTGACCCACTGTATTTAAAATGTTACCATCTTACCATGCACACTCTGTCCTAAAAATAAATAAATAAATATTTTTAAAAAATTTTAAAAACGTAAAATGTTATCATTTTGACATGTATTCAATAGAAAAATTTTAATGAGATATTTTATATTCCTTTTTTCTTCTTAGTCTTTGTTTTTTTTTTTTCTTAGTCTTTGAAATCAGTATGTGTTTTATACTTTTGGAACATCTCCGTTTGGACTTGCCATATTTCAAGTACCCATGTGATTTGGAGTCTGTTCATTATCAGTATATCCTGAATTTCTCTTGAGATTAGCTATTGCCATTTTTGGCATATATGCAATCCAAGAGAACAACCCATCTGGATTTCAGTTTTCCTGCTAGTTGCTTAAATTTAGCATTCTGCTAGATAGCTGGAATTTTCCATCTGATGGCTAACTTCAAGTAACAGAAAATACAGTAACACTGTTTGTAACTACAGGGCCAAAATGAATACATCACTCTTACCCCAGGAGAACTCGAGTCTTTTTCCCCAGATTTTTGTATTATTTACATCTGTAAAATTATACTGCCTAGCTCTCATCTGTGGGTGTATGGAAATCCAGGCCTCACTTTACTATAATTCTATGCATTCTATAATGACCTTGCTATTATGTAGTAAGGGGAAGATGCATTTAAAACAAGGTGAAGAAGAAATTCTAGAGCTGGGGAGCGATTTGCAGTAAACATGTGATTTTTTTTTCAGCACTGTTTTTTGACATATTGAAGAAATTGCCCATAGAAATTTCAAGTTTCATGGTATGAAGAGTTAAACATTTAGCCAGTAAATACAGTATTCCACAGTCTTACATCTTGAGTGCTCTTGGAAGACTCTCAAACATTATTGTTTTGTGTAGATAAATTTCATTATTCTGGAATAGCCCTTTACTTCAGCACCTGTACCTATTAATTTTTTACTAAGGCACATGTTTTTGGTAGAGCACCATGAGATAAATCTCTTATTATATCAAATGTTACCTTCTTTGAGTCCTTCTAGAACTGTAAAGTAGTTCTGAAACCCCAGGACCCGTCCTGCTGTTATCCTCTTCATATGAACATTTTCTAAAACTTCTGTGTCCCAGAGTAGCTAGCTCGATCACTTTGTGTTGAGTATCTACTAGGCAGACTGGGAAGAAAGGTCAAAGTAGTCTCGATTTATTCTTTAGGATATTAGAAGATTTTACCCAACATATATGTGGTTTTCCCAGATCTACACTGATGGTTTATTATGTTTTTATTATCTGATCAGACTATCCCTTTAGACTACTTATGTCATATAGAAAATATCAGATGTATTTAGAGAGCCAACACTGGTAATTAGAATTTCTAGTCTGTTTCTTTTGTGCAGTGAGAGCTATATTCAGAAAAAGGAAGTGTGCAGTTGACTTACAGGCAAAAGCTACATCCCTAGAAGTGAATATATAACAAAGGAAATACGTATATGTATGAAATATGTAATATGAGAAATACATAAATTCCTTGTTATAAATTCCTGTAACTTCCTAAGTTAGAAAATGCAAAATATTGGGCGCCTGGGTGACTCAGTGGGTTAAGGCCTCTGCTTTCGGCTCAGGTCATGATCTCAGGGTCCTGGGATCGAGGCCCACATCGGGCTCCCTGCTCAGCGGGGAGCCTGCTTCCCCCTCTCTCTCTGCCTGCCTCTCTGCCTCCTTGTGATCTCTCTACCTCTGTGAAATAAATAAATAAAATCTTAAAAAAAAAAANGTAAAGCGGCTGCCTCCTTGCCACCTCTCTATCTCTGTGAAATAAAAAAATAAAAATTAAAAAAAAAAAAAAAAGAAAAGAAAATGCAAAATATTAAATGCAAATGTAGTTAAAGCCCATAAACAAGACATCAGTTTCAGCACTTAGACTGAAACTTAGAGCCCTAAGAATTGAGTCCAGCATTGCAAGTGCATGAGATATGAGATGGTTTAAAGTTCTTTTCCTTCCAACATTGAATGCTAGTATCATCGGGAGTCCACAAATACAGAAAAATGTAAATAATTAATAGATAACTGTGTACTTTTTCTTACAGTTGAATCTCTTGGTATCTTTTAATGTGCTTGCTATTAGAGTTCTTTTATAGCAAGTTTAGTGAACCAAAATTAGGTAAACTAGCTTCATTACTACCAATCGACTGACTACTATAATTTCCTTATCAGATCAGAATCTCTCTCGCCATATACCACATGGCTCTCCACTATTTCGGACACAGATGCTCTGCTCTCCGAGTGGGGCAAAGGTGGTGTTGTTACCGTTGATATGGGAGGTCACGTCAGGCTCTGGGAAACTGGACTGGAACATCTGCAGCGATCCCTCATGGAATGGAGGAACATGATTGGACGAGAAGGTGACAGACATATGCAGGTACCACTCGAATTGACCTTTCCTCTTAAAGGTGCATATTTAGGTTTATCTTTAGTTCCAGATGCCACAGTTGTGGGAACTTCTGGCCCCAAAACTTAAATATCGTTGCTTAAATAGCTAAAATAATTTCTCATAATAGAAAAAGGCAAATCTGTCCCTCTAGAGAGTGAAAAAGTTAGAATGTGCCCATTTTTTGGTCAGTGCCTAAATATGCGGGTCCCTCACATCATAGCCTGACAATACAATCAGCTTTTGTTGTTTAATCTCCAGTAGTAATCAGTTTCCAGCACCACCTTCGCATCTGTTCTGACTTTGGCTGCCATCATCTTCAGCATCGCTACATACTACCAAAGAAGCAGAGATACTGATATAAAATATAGCCCATTACCGTAGGGCCTGAACCTGTAGCCTAGAGAAGTAAATGGCACATCTAGTAGGGCTGCGTCTTTCCCAGCTTCCTTATGTCCCAATCATGCAGACTTAGCAGTGGTGAGAAATCACCCCAACCCTGCACTGGAAACAGACATGGAAACGGGGCACAAAAATGAGAGGAAAGTCCAGAAATGAGTCAGTCCCCAGCTAATATAGTTGCTGTCTGGAACTCTCATGAACAATGAGGAGAGCTGTGTGCCCATAAGTACTGAAGCATAGCATAAAAGAATTTATTTGCAATTGATTTATTTTAATCTTCAGAAGAAAACTTCGCTGTTTACATTTCATTTTTATCCAGCAAGGTAGGAAAGAAAAGTAGGTTCCTGACAGCTGTGTTGCTCTGTAGAGAGCCAATTAGCAAGATAAAAAATTTCCACAAACTATTGCATTGATACCTGATTAATAATTACTCCTTTATGTGGTTATTTTTGTGATTTCCCTTAAAGGAGAAATGTTTAGATTTGTGAATGAATAATACATATTTTTTTTAGATTCTTAAAAGTTTATAGGGACATCGTCAAGATCACAAACCAACATAGTCAAGCAATCTCAACTTCTTTTGAAAGGGTATGAATGTATTATTTTAATTAAGCTAAAACAAATGTATTACTCTAAAATAAACATGTCATTAAGTACAGTGAAGCTATCATAGCAACAGACTGAATGTTGGTCACTATCCATAACAATAATTAGAAAATTAATTAACTGCGGTTCTGATTCTCTTATTATTCTAACCATTAGTTTCTTTTTTTTTTTTTTAGATTTTTTTTTTTTTTNTTTTTTTTTTATTTATTCATTTGACACAGAGAGAGAGATTACAAGTAGGCAGAGAGGCAGGCAGAGAGAGAGGAGAGAGGAGGAAGCAGGCTTCCCTGCCGAGCAGAGAGCCCGATGCGGGCCTCGATCCCAGGACCCCGGGATCATGACCTGAGCCGAAGGCAGCGGCTTTAACCCACTGAGCCACCCAGGCGCCCCCATTAGTTTCTTTTCCTTGTGAATTAAGCTCCTCTTTTCATTACAGTGCTTGAGGCCCAAGAGTAAATACTATTGTGTTTGCATTTCTTATATTTTATTTCAATTTCTCATATGTCATAGAGATGAAAGGTCCTATTTTTCTAAAGGTCAAGATTGTGGCTTCTTCCACAATAGAACTTTGAAAAGGAATCTTACTCATGATTTTCATGACTGGTCTTGACTGCTACAGAAGTTAACCCTGTTTGTGTTTTAGCCATATACTCTTCCCAGTGACTTCTCCAACTCTTGTTCGTCCTCCTAGTCCCAGCTCCTAGCATAGTGATTGACATACAGTAGGCAGTTAATATGTTTGTGTATGTCACACTCTTATATACTAAGTTGCACTGGCCACTGAGGCTATTTGATGAAAAATGGAATTGTTCTTTTAAACTGTCACAAATTATTCATTTGTTTTTAATGTAACCGAATAATTAAAACAAACTGAATTTGTTTTAATGTAACCAAATTCATTATTGAATGAATATCTATGGTTAATAAGTTAGAAATGAACAGAAACACATTGTCTAACATTCCAAAAATAATCAAAATGCTTGGCTACGGTTTGCAAGGCAACATCTGATCCTTCCCAGACCAAACATTTTCCAGGAAATGTATAACTTTATGTCTCCAGTTCAAAGTTCAGCTGTAGCAGAAATAAGACTTACTCGGAAATAAAGTTACACATTTGAGAATTAGATGTTAGTTTCATTTAGAAACTTAGAATAGATGTTATCCAACCTTCTCCTTCCATTTCTGATGTTCCTGAATCCATTTTGGTTGATACTGAAATATATATTTATATACATACTCAAACTGAGAAACAGACTGTGATCATGCATCTTTATGTGTAAACAGACAGGATTAATTATCGAAGTGGCCTGCCATTGTCTTAGTATTTGGTCACATCTCTCCTCTTCTCCCTGCTTGGTAAATAATGAGGCTGTATATTTAATGGCTCTTATTTAGACCAGTTGGTGTTATTATTTACCAGTATTTTATACAACCAAATCCAAATAGGAGCCATTACAGAGCAATGGTTATAACAAGCAAAAATGTGCCTTTCACATAAGTTCTCATACCGTGTGATCCTTCAAGCTATTCCTCATTTATGGGCCCTTTATTCAGCATATGTCTACTCCTGGTTTGGGACCTTGAAAAATGCCTTTCTTGGAAATACTGAGAAAAGAGAGTGTGTTCTCGGCACCATCCTTATCTCAGGCTAAATGCCCGTTGCTCTCCCTGCTCCTAACAGAGTAACCCGATCTCCACCTAGTGGCGAAATGGACTTATTTTACATCCCGGAAATTTAAAAGGCCTGCTTTGCATGTCAGTCATTTAAGGCAGCTCCAGGCCTGGGAGGTGTACACATACCTGCCTTGTGTGGTTCCTGTTGGTCACGAGATGTTCCTTAAGGTCAGCAGTGAAGGCAGGCAAACAACCTGGCAAGCCATGCCCCACATACTGACCCACTTTTTTCCCCTGATTCTTCTGCACGGGAGCAAAAGAACTGTTGATATTTAGATAAACATCAGTTACACGCTTTATCGCTGTCTTTTATATCTTGCTACATTTCAACCTTCTAGCGTTATTAGTTCTTGTAGCCATTGTTGCTTCAAATTCTTATTTTTGCCTAATGAATTCATTGATAATTTTCTTTCATGTATACAGCTTGAAAGAGCGTATTTATTGAGCTCTGCGTATAAAACGTGCTCATTAATTTTACGTGCTTGGATAGGAACATGTGTTTTTCTTACAGCAAACAACTTTAACAACAAATTCAAACGTAACTGTAGTTCTAAAAGCCCATAATTCAGAATTCATACTTATGGGGTGCCTGGGTGGCTCAGTGGGTTAAGCATCTGCCTTTGGCTCAGGTCATGATCTCAGGGTCCTGCTCAGTGGGGACCTGCTTCTCCCTCTGCCCCTCCTCCCATTCATGCTCTCTCTCTCTCTCTCTCAAATAAATAAATATTAAAAAAAAATCCTATTTATTATTTTTAGACTCCATATTTTCAGAAGCATGTTAATTATAAGTCAAAATTTTTCTGACCGTGCTTCGTACTGTTCTCTATAAAGTATATTTTTCACATTTTGATTTTGGTACATTTGGATTCATCCCAAGAAGGCTGTTAAAGCTACACCCCATTTTTCTTCAGAAATCAAATCATCTTCTCTAAAAAGCTCCTGGTGACTGTTCTTGTGGAGCACAAAAGCTAAAGGTTATAGCTGTCGAATGTTATTGCCTAATTACACTAAACTAATTAGAAAGTAAATCCTGTATATATTACTGGTAGACTCTCTTTGAGGCCTTTGAACAGTACTTCCTTACCTGCATACTTTTAAGATGGATAGAAAGACACTGTGGGAATGGAACTTATTCTTATAGTGAAGATAGTGCCTGGTACACAGTAGGTACATTGTAGAGGCATGAAACAAATACATAGAAAAGATAACTGATTTCTATTAAGCACCATTAATCCTTTCCCCCTTTTAAAGAAGATATTTTAGGAATATGAGTAAAGATGGATTGCTGTACTTTGGTAAATAGTCCTGTCCTTTTCTTTAACTACTAGCACAACAGGATTTTTTTTTTTTTAAGATCTCGGTAAGATTGAAAGTCCTGCTTCTGGTTTTGCAAACCACTAGATCGTTTCATTGGACCTCTAATAGTACATTTGGTTTTGCCGTATGCAGACTGTTTTCTCCACATGTTCTGAGGGGGTTTGTAATTCTTTGTTCTTTTTAAGGGGGATAGTTCATAGTTTACTGTTGTACTTCATTCTTTGCTTTGACAGTAACTCTGAAAATACTTAACAATCTAATTCAGTGGGTCGTTACTATAGGACAGTCCATATTTTATAGAATTATTACGTGTACATATATCTTTGGAAATCTTCCTTGGCTCAAAAAAGTTATGCTTTTTCTTTGTTTAATTTTTATAATTTCCTACCATATCTCCTAACAATATGTGAGTAGAGCTGGTTTTCAGCAAGATGCTCTAGCCATTTGCCTATGCGGTAGCATTTGAACAATGCCTCTAATGATTTTCCCATGTTCCCGTTAGAGAAATTGCCAGCCATAGAAATTCATTTTGAATCTAGATTTTGAATAAGACTTTCAGATTTGAATAAGGTTTCTAATGAAAATGCAAGATGGCAGGGGAGGAATACCGCATGGTGTGTGAGAGACCAGCTCTTCGGGGAGGGAAGATTGGGGCCGTTTATAACATTTGCCAGTTTCCATGGTGTAAATACTCCCTCTGTGGCTGATTTCAAGCTGCCAAAGGTTAACAATCTGCTTGCTAAATGTCTGAGTATTTAGCAGCCATCTCTCACAAAGTGGTACAGTCAGGCTCCAGCATGTCACTGGCTTGATTAAACCTTTAAACCACCCCCCCCACCACCACCCCCAGCCCAGGAAAATAATCACAGTTACCTATCTGCAAAGTCCTTCAGAAATCAGGCAACAGAAATGTGGATGAGAAAGGCAGCAGAAAAAGGAAAGAAGTACTAAGAACACAGGTAGGGTGGTGTCATGTTATCCCTGGAAAATGGTGAAGCCTGCAGTTGTCCCAGTTATAGATTGGCAATGCTCTTTCTGAACCAGGAATTCAGTCTGAGCACAGAATTGGAAAGAAGTCTGCAACTCAAGTAAGATGACACTCATGGATTCATGAGTGTAAGCCTCCTTTTTTAGAAACACCATTTCAGAAGGAAATCACCAGCTGATTTTTACATTCCTCCAGAAGCAGTGCTTCCATTAGATCACAACTTTGTTGGTAATTGCTAAATATAACTAAAATTAAATGAGCAGCCACTCCCTGAGACAAGCAAATCAACAAGCTTATGACTTTCAGGGAGGTCATGAGTTTTCTTTCATTAACCTCTTGTGCGTATCCAACAAAAATAATAATCCTATAAATTACAATAACTGTGAGCATTATAGTGCCTTAAACTAACATTAAAAACAGAAATATCATCTGCTTTCTCATTGTAGAAAAGACCTAACCTCAGGAAATTGCTTTTCAAATCATCAGCAACAGAAGTATTTTAACTTCTTTCTTTCATGATGGACCTTAAGATCATTATTCTGTATGTTATTATATCCCCAGTGCATATTATTTAACAATATATGATCAGCAAGTAAAGAAGTAATCTTATCAATATTTAAAGTACATAAGGAAAATAAATTAATTCTGTAATATATCAGTTATAAATTGAGATGTCAAATGCAATGAATATGTTGACAAGCAATGGCTCTAGAATTTTTATGGTCCTGAGCTCATTGTGTATATAGTTCTGTGTAATCACATCACAATGGCTATAGAAATAAAACTTTGCTGTTACATTTATAAATAAAATTGTAATTTTATTCATAAGCTGTACAGCCTATTGGCTCTACATTCCAGTTATAAAGACAATACCATTGTACCTTACAAAGTTGTTTTGAGAATGAAATGCATTAGTACCTAGCACGGAGGTACTCAGTAAACAAATAAAAATTACAAACTTAGAATTTAGGTAATATTGGGCCATAGAATTCTTTTATGCTTATATGGAAACGAAGCCAAATTAAAAAGAGGTTTTCGTGTTCCCCAAACAACTAATATTAAAGCATGACCCAATGAGTTACATAATTCATCTTCTTAGTGTTATAAGATGTGCGGTTTGCTTATAATCCTGTTTAGGAAAAGTTTTGTCAGGCCCAAAAAAGGAATTTAAAAAATGGTCTGTGCCGAAACCTGTCAGCTTGAAGAAAAGCAGGAGATCACTGGTAGGACAATTCTCAGCAACAGATTATGGTGTTTAGCCTTATTCAAAAGACAAATTAGAACAGGACCAAAAAATACACAGTAAAATATACATCATCTTTAGCCTGAGTCCTAAGAACAGTTAAAAGAGCACGTCAAATTTGGAGTTGTCTTTCTTAGTTTTTCCACATGCCGTACTCTTTTGTCTCCCCTTACAACATTCTAAAAAATGTCTTTTTATTTTCTATTTCCTCACAAGGTCAGGTCCCAGGCACCATCTCTAACCTCTCTTCTTTGAATAATTCCAACTGTTCTTTCATTTATTTAATTAACATTTGCTGAGCACCCAAAATTGCTGGGGGAAAGAAAGAAAGAAGATACAGGTACTGACCCTGGGAACTTACAGTCACGTAGGGCTACAACCAAATAAATTGTAGTACAATGCGTAAATAAACTGATGGGAGCATAATCAAAGGCTCAGAAGACAGCACAGAAAATTTTGACTGTATATTTGGAAGGAGTTCCAAGATGAAATAATCCCTGAACCCAGTTTTTCAGGAAGGGGAAAGGGACTCTTGATAAATCAAATGCATGTGATTAGTTTTGTCTCTTGCCAAAATCCCAGGAAAAGAACAGTAAAGGATCAAAAAGAAGTACAAACCCCACATCGATAAAGAGAACTAGAGACGCAACAACACTTTGGAGGATGGAAAATAAATGGGTGGGTGGTAATGAGTTATCATCTGGAGAGAGCTAAAACCCATTCCTCCAGAGGGGGAAGCCAGTAAGATGCAAGACGCTGGACTCTGCAGAAGCCTGCAAAGCATCAGGACATCAGGACTTGAAGACACCATGGACCTCTAAGGTTGGAGAGTGCAGGGTGGCACCAAAAGTTAGAAGATTAATTGAAAGGCTATATATAGAGAGACCATTTAGATATCTAGATTTTCTCCTCCATCTTATGCACTGGGCCACTGGCTCTTCTCTAGGCTGATCAAAAACAGGAGCTGTAATGGAGATTTTTTACGATTTAGGACAAGAGTGAGGCCATATAGAAAACAAGAAGATAAAGTGAAAGTCTGCTTTTCTTATTTGGATCCCATGAAAGTGGCACCCACATTTATACACTTTGAGCAGGAGAGTAGAAAAATCCTTTCTGGAAACTGACATGTCCAAGAGAAAAGCCTTTCTGATGCTAATATTTGGAAGTTTCTCCCTAGAAACCTTAAAAGAAAACCCACTTGTTGTCAACACCTACCTTTATGCAAAAAACTTTTCAGCTCCCTTATTCTTAAATATTAATGGATAGCCTCTTTTACAAAAAAAAAAAATGGAAATCAAAACAAATGAACAGAGAAAATAGAGATGATGCAGAAAGAACATTTCACAAAGTGACAATTGGTATTGTCAGAGAAGTAAGAGAAAATATGATCATAAAACATAAACGTGGGCGCCTGGGTGGCTCAGTGGGTTAAAGCCGCTGCCTTCGGCTCAGGTCATGATCCCAGGGTCCTGGGATCGAGGCCCACATCGGGCTCTCTGCTCAGCAGGGAACCTGCTTCCTCCTCTCTCCTCTCTCTCTGCCTGCCTCTCTGCCTACTTGTAATCTCTCTCTCTCTGTGTCAAATCAATAAAAATAAAATCTTAAAAAAAAAAAAACATAAACGTGATGCTATTTTAACATAGTCCCCTTCAAAGAACAGGAAAGATGTCTTAGAAATTGAGCACTGAGTCATTCAATGGAAGTGTTGAATCACTATATTGTATACCTGAAACTAATATAACACTGCACGTTAACTATACTGGAATTAAATAACCAATGAACCAAACAAACAAATGCTACATGGAGGGAAAAAATGTAGTAGAAAAAATAAATTATATTGAAGGGGTTGGACATTCATTTGCTAGTTGTCTCCAATTTCTATAATGCATTTAAAAGTTAAAAGACACAAGGTCTGGTAGGGGGTTAAAATGATTTTCTAGAACGAGTTTAATGTGAACTTCTGGAGGACTTGCCAATAGGAAGACAGAGGTAGGAAAATGGGTCTTCTCTCGTGGACTTCTGCTCATTTTGCAGGCAGAGCACAGCTCATGTATTTCCCCCATGACCTATAGCCTAAGGACAGGGCTATCAATATTCTCTGCTTCCACCAGAAAACTGCTAAAAGCATTGGATCCCCTAGAGAAACGTGCAGTATTTCTGGAGCGGGAGTGTGAAGCTTACAAGCTACAGGGCAGAGCAGAAAACTGGCTGAGACCCAAAAGCCAGAGGAACTAGACTAGCTGGTCTGTCCCAGAGGAAGCTGGCATTTTATTCACTTAGAAGTTGTTTTTCTTTTTCAAACTTCTGTGTTCTCATTATTTTATTTAATTAACCAGTCAAGGATCAATCTTATCTCAGCCGTGTTTGTGTACCCACCAAAAAAAAAAAAAAAAAAAAAAAAAAAAGAACAAAAACACTGTCCCTGCATTTTTAAATTAATTGATTTATTAGTAATTGTCTGCATATAAATATAGTGAAAACTTTTAAGTATAATCTCAATATGTACTACTGAATGGCCCTCCAGCAACAAATTTCAAGCAATAATTGACACCTGTAGATCAAAATATGATTACATATTTGCCATCATAAATTCTTTTTTTGGTGAGCAAGAAGTTTTCCTGTCGTGTCACTATACCTATAATCTAATGGCTCTACCAGTTGAATCTCAATTTGTTAAAAACTCTTTTGGTTCCCCCCCAACCCCACTCCATATTTCTAGTTAATTTTTATATAATAGTGTATATACTCTAGACCTGACTTCAGGAAAGTCAATAAACCGTAATCCAGGGAGATGGGGGTGATCCTAGCTGTAGAGTTTCTTTGTCAGTGGGCTGGTGTCATCTGTTGAATTATGGAAATTATGGACAAACAATCGATATTTGAGTCCCCTGGGAACCAGCCACCCAGAGTGCTCCTGTGGAGCACTTACTCTGTACCCACCAATGTAGGACCTATGGGGAGACGGGGGAAATACTGAAATACAAAGCATGGTTTTGACCCTCAGGGAGTTTATACTGTGTGACTGGGGAGATGAGGCTGATAGTCATGAAACAGCAGCAAGTAGTACAGACAATGGATAGTTCAGTAAAAATTGGAGAGTTTGGGCCCTGTGCCATAATAGTTCCGAAGAGAAGTAGGTATGCAGATAAAATTTATAAATGAAGGAAATGGGGCTTGGGCTGCACTTTTATTTTATTTTATTTTATTTTATTTTGTCTTTAGATAGTTCAAAAGGAGAGGTCAGAGCATTCCAGGCATTCCAAAAATCGTGACCACAGGCATAGATACAAATGAGCACTGTGTGTTTCCTTAATAAGAGGATGAATTGTGCCATAGGCTTGCATCACACCAAATCCAGGAGTGACCTGGTACAAACACCAGAGGAACCATAAGCAAACATCACAGCCAGTGTGATGCGAGCTCAAAGCCCAGAGGGCAAATCCAGGTTGAACACCAACTATCTGAAAGAGACAGTGGAGGGTATACCAGAGCAGGGGCAAGAGTAAGAGCTGGTCTGCAGCCACAGAAATACAGCCTGGGAGACTTCAGAAGACTGGGTGTGATTTCATTTCAGCCCTGTCTTGCTGGGACAGGACATTTTTAAAAGCAGTTGAAAGGATGTTAGTCTGTTTAGGCATATCTGTGGCAAATTGTGAGACAAACTTAACTAAAAGCAAGGGGTATCTTTTGGGGAGTGGTGCAATCAGGAGTCACCCGAATAGGAGAAACTAGGCTTCGTGAAGGGCCAATGAGGCTTCCAGGTTCCCTGTGCCTAGGAGTTGCTAAAGGTCATTGAATAGGAAAAATAGAAGAGTGAAGACTTTATTAGGAAGATGAACTTGGTAGTGATGTGCAGTCTGGGAAAGAATCCCAAGTGAACTAGGGCAACTATGAACATGGGTATGATCTGGTGGAGAAGGGCTGCATATGGGACATGGAGCTAGACATTATGGACGTTTCTAGTTTGGATACCTGGCAAAATGGCAGATCATTATAGGAACCAGGAAAGTTGGAGAGGAGATAGGATTCAGGCATTTTGAGTATGCTTTGTCCGAGATAATGGTGAGATACTTCCCTGACAATATACATTTGGCAATTAGAAATAGAACACTGGACTAGAGATTCAAGCTAGTGAGAGTTAAAATGATCTTTAGCACACTATTGAGGCTTTAGTTGAAACCATGAAAATGGTTGGATGGTAAGGAGAATAGAGAGAAACAACTGAGCTTTGTTTCTAGAAAAACCTACTGATATTTCCAAAAGCATATTCTCAGAACATTCTTTCATAAGGAGTTCACGTTCAAGCTGTTGGAAGACAATGTAATTAAGCTGCCTCTTAGAGATGAAATTACAATTAGGAAATATCTGGCTTTCAGAAGTCCCAGTAAAGAAACCTCTTTGTTTAACCCAGTAGTCCCCAGATCTGTTCACGGTCTTTTGAATACTTGAGCAAGTTGCCAGTCTTTAAAGATTGTATTTATTTACTTACTTACTTACTTATTTACTTATTTATTTATTTGAGAGAGAGAGAGAGCATGCACGTCAGCAGGGAGGAGATGAATAGAGGGAGAGGGACAAGCAAAGCAGACTCTGCACTGAATGCTAAGCCTGATGCAGGACCCAATCCCACGACCCCAAGACCTGAGCCAAAATCAAGAGTTTGTTGCTCAACCAGCTGGGCCACCTAGGTACCCCAATTGCCAGTCTTTATGTTCCTGGTTTTCTTCACTCCACTTCACCATGGACTTCGTGTAGTAGATCTCTTAAGACAAGACCTTTATGCTGATTCTGAACCTGACTCAGGTTTGGATATAGCCATGTTGCATGGCATTTATGACTTAAGAGAATAAATCTGGAATGCTAGGGTTGACAGTTAAAAGAATAATTTATCCCTGTATCTTTGAAGAGAGGACCTATTATTGCATTGATTTCCATTTATTATGGAAAAAGCATGAAAAATGATGCTTACATAGAGCATTAAAAGTGACAAAAATTCAGCTCACATAAACTACAAAAGGGAATTTATTGGCTCATGTGACCTAGTCTCTCTCCTCTTGGCTCTGCTTTTTACTGGAGTGGCTTCATTCTTACAAAAGCCTTTCTCCATCTGGTGGCAAAGATAGCCCCGGTAGTTCTCATAGCTGACAGTCCCAGAAAAAGGGGCACATCTGTGCCAGTAATTTCAGCAGAAGTCTTGAGGGATGCTCCAATAGACTTGTGAGGTCACTTGCCCATCCTGAACCAATCACTGTGACCAATGGGATGGGATACTCTTAATTGGTCAGACCTAGGTCATGTCTTCACTCTTAGAGTTTGGAATGAGTGAGGGCCCTGTTGGTCCCATCCAAACCACAAAATTAGGAATTAAGAATAAGGTAAATACCCTAAAAGGAATACTGAATAAGCAAAAAACATGACCATATGGGTTGTTGGTTTTTTGTTTTTTGTTTTGTTTTGTTTTGTTTTGTTTTTTGGTAGTTTTGACAGCTAAAGCCACCCCCTTGCAAGTTACAACTAATGACCCTCCTAGGCTAGGGCTTCCTGAAGGCTAGAACTACTGTCAGATTTATTTTGTTTTGCACTCAGCATGACATCCATAAAACATGAGTCTTAGCAAATGTGATCGAAGATGATTAGGCCAGTGATTGATCTATAGCGTTCATTAATTTCATCTTCCACTTAATTCCTAGAGCAAACACCTCAGAAATATATGCTTGGTTTTCTAAGCACATGTAGAGCAGAAATAAATACTCTAATTACAATTGTCTTATGAAACTTTCCAGTTGCAAGGGTTCTGAATGAAATTGTCAAGTCTTTTTTTGACAGTGCTCTGATGTCATTACTGTGGGTCTTTCTCCCAGTGAAAAGAACTTAGTAATATTGGAACATTTTCATTATTTTTTTCTTTTAGATATTTCTCTTTTAAGAAGTGAACGCAGTGCTGTTAAAACCCCTACATTTCGCAATGCTTGTATGGGGTGAATAATCCTTTCCATAAAGAGCGATGACATCTCTAGAGCCCCAGGAGGGAAATCTAAAACATAACTAGGTTTTGTGCTAACCAAAGGGGAAAGTGCTGCATTTGACTGTGAGTCATTACCTCAACCACCCTGCCATCATATTTACATGTATAAGTCATTGCCCAGAAAGGGGAAACCCTGTCAAAATATCAGAAACAAATTCATGTGTTCTAAATCTGGTTTGAGTTAACCCATACAACTCCCAACAAATATGTGAGGACTGTTTCACAGCAATAAATAGAAGCTATTATTGTTACTATGGCTCTCTTAATGCTAAAATATCATGTTTTTTCCTGTCCTATCACACATAATTACTTAGAAGTTTAAAAACTAGCTGCACGGTGCTTGGGTGGCCTTCAGCTCAGGTCATGATTCCCCTGCTCTAGTGGGAAGTCCACTTCTCCCTCTCCTCTTTCCCCTCCCCCCTGCTTGTGCACACTTGCTCTCTCTCTCTCTCAAACAAATAAATAAACAAACTCTTTTAAAAAAAACTAGCTGCACATCCCTCTGGTTTGACGATAGGGATAAACTTCCAACTGCTCTCAAGATTAAACAGACTTCAAGATTCTGAATATAATTCTCCTTCTCACTCAAGCCCAGGTCAAGAAATATTTAGGGCGCCTGGGTGGCTCAGTGGGTTAAAGCCTCTGCTTTCGGCTCAGGTCATGATCTCAGGGTCTTGGGATCAAGGCCCGCATCCGGCTCTCTGCTCAGCAGGGAGCCTGCTTCCCCCTCTCTCTCTGCCTGCCTCTCTGCCTCCTTGTGATCTCTCTCCCTCTGTGAAATAAATAAATAAAATCTTTAAAAAAAAATATTTAGATGGGTCAGTAGGTAGGTAGATAGATAGAAAGTATATTCATATTTACTTATTTTTATGTTTATAAATATATGTGAGACATATAATTAATATATGCCTTTATAAATATAACCTTTCTAAAGTTGCAATAGAGTATCTTTTACAAAATATGCCTTGACTCTTCTACTCTGAGTTTTTCACTGTCACTTCTAAATTTTGGTGAGTTTGAAAGGAGCATATTGTTCACTAAGGACAACTGCTGATAAAAACAATAGAAAGGAAAAGCATTCCCCCTCAGAGCCTTAAATCGAAGCCTATTTGTAATTTCTGTCTTCAGATATCAACAAATAATTTAATTTCTTATTTTTCCTTACGGAATCTAATTATATGTTTTAAAACTTTTTGTTTATCTTTCTCTCCATATGTATTTTTTTCATGAACCACTTGAAAGTAAGCCATAGACATGATACCCCGTTACCTCTAAGCACTTCAGTGGGTATTTCCTCAAAACAAAAGCACTCTCCTACATAACCGCAGTACTGACCTCAAAATCAGGAAGTTGGCGACCAGACATCATCATATCTAGTCCACAGAACTTATCCAAATTTCATGTGTCCCAGTAGCATCGTTTTTAGCACAAAGAGGCAGTCCAGGATCATGTGTTCTATTTCAATCCGGAAGAGTCTCTCATCTTTCCATGGCTTTCTTGACCTTGACATTTTTGAAGAGTGTAGGCTAATTCTTGTGTAAAAACATCCTTCAGTTTGGGTGTAGCTAATGTTTCCTCATTTTAGATTCAGTTTATAAATCTATGGCAGGAATATCACAGAAATGCTGCCATGTTTTTCTCAGTGTGTCCTATGAGGTGGTGCAGTGTTGGTTTGTCCCATTGCTGGTGATATTAACTTCAAACGTCTGGGTACAGTGTTATCTCCACTGTGAAGCTAATATTTTTCCTTTTATAATTAATGTATGTCTTTTGTGGCCATTGTTTCAAAACTGCGTAAATCTCTGATTGCTCCTCAAGCTTTCTTTCTTTAAATTTACCATCCATCAATGATTCTTGTTTGAATCAATCATTAACCATTATTCACCATGGTTGGCAAATAGTCAGTCCCTCCTACATTTATCAGTTGGCATTCTAAGCTAAGGAAGGACCCTCCCCTTATCCCTTTGCTTTTAATTAGTGTTAGTTCATGGGTTTCTATCGTATTTAACAGGTTGTATAGTCTTTTGCCATTCCTATTTATTTTGATGTTCAAGTTATTCCTGATTTAGCCAGTGGGAACCTCTTCCAGCCAGCTTCTTTATCCTTTTGATATATTTTTTATCATTTTTTTTTACTACTTCTTTAATTTGTGACACAAAAACAATAGATCCAATTACTTCTGTCTCTGATTTTCTGTCCTGGTAGAAATACGATTTCTTCAGGCAGTTTCTTTGGTAACCTCCTGTTGACTTAGATCAACCTGTTAATAGAAAAGAAGCATTCTAAACTACTTCCATTTAACTAACTCACCAAATTAACCTACCATCTTGAGTGGTTGTCCAGAGTAGCTTGAATGTTCGCAGCTCACCAGCTTCCTCTAATATGCCCTACCCCTTCTACTCCTAATAGTTGAGTTGTACCTACTAGTTGACTTTAACAGAAGAGATTTTAGTAGATCCTTCAGTATGAACTACTTACGCATACCAGTTACACTCAGAGAATCCCTGAGTGCTCTGTCTTTCACAGTCATATACAGTAGAGGAAAATCTACAAAGATGTGAGATAATATAGCCACCATATATGTTGAGTATTTTTCTTCATTATAACAGAGTTGTGTTGTGAACAAGGCCTAAGAAATCATCCATTATAATCTTTAAGTCTTATTAAAGATTTGATCAGAGAGAGATGAGTAATTTTTCCTCTGGTCATTGGCCGGGGCTTAAAATACTATTATTATAGTGACTCTTTATTATTGTTATTTGATGGTTATCTATCCGTCTTGCTATACTTGATCTTTCTTTAAGTAGCTTCAGCTTTTTCTTGTTCATTTTGCTGGAATTAGTATTTCTACTGACCACATGAGGGTGTCTGTGAGCTTAGAACAGGAATGTTTCAGAAAATTTCAACAACTAATAGAATTTCAGTAACTAATAACTGTTGTCATTTCTCTATATTTGGAAGTTGTAATTAAAAAGTGTAGTCAGGGTAACCAGAAGATTTGAGTTAATGTTCTTTCCGTTTGAAGATCTTTTGACTATTAAATGAAAGGCTTTTATTAGAAGAATTCAGAACTTTTAGTGAAGTTGCGTACACTGAGGTATTTTCTCAGGTCAAAAATTAAGAGATCCAGATCTTTTTCCTGGTTTCACCACCACTCAGGTGTGGCTTTAGGCCATCATACCATCTCTCCGGGCCTTAGTTTCTTAATCTTTAAAATGAGATAGATCGTAAGCTGATCCTTTAGGTCCTTCTACAAAAGGCAATAATGAGGATAAGACCTAAAATTAAGATAAACATCAAAGAACTTCTCCATAGTAGTGATTCTTTTTTTATTGACTGCCTAGGATGTGCTAGCCAGTATCAGTATTTTCTCTCAGATAATCATAATTAACCGCAATTTTATTGTTTTATTCTGAGGTTGAGTAAAATAATTTGTCCAAGGTCGCTCTCCTAAACAATGAACAAAACTGACATTTCAACCTAGATCTCTCCAACCCAGTAGGCCATGTTTTTATTCCTCTTCATCACATGGCTTCCCTAGGACTGAAAGATAGGTTTCAGTGGAGATAGTACTCTTAGAGGAGAAAATCATTCCTTCTCTGCCCTGGAGATCACGTGCTTACAGGTGCTAGATGGGGGACACAGGCCAGGAAGGTCTGAGGTAAACAGGAAGTCATGCCCCCAACTAAGAAAGAAGCCTCTACTTAGCTGTTTCCATGTGAGAATGTAAGCTCAATTTAGACATTTTCAAGAGAAGACCAAAATCCATATTTTTAAATGAAATCTCATTAATTTGAAAATTTGGTAACATCAGAATTTTTTGTAGGTGGAGGGATGACAGAATACTCTGGGACCCACAGATCTCTCTTTCTTCTCACCAGCGAGGGGCTGTGTCAAGAAATGAAGCCCCATTCCCTTACAAGCTTTTTCAAGTAACTTACCTATGTTGGTAAAATCCCTTACTCGCTCTACAAAATTTTTATGTTCTCCTAGTGGAATTAAGCAAAATTGGCAATTTACACCCCATGTCTTTGTATGGCCACAAGCTAAGAATGGTTTTTAGATTTTTAATGGTTGAAAACAATCAAAGAATAATGTCTAGTGACATGTAAAAATAATATGAAATTGAAGTTTCAGTGTCCTTAAATAAAGTTTTCATTGAAACATAACTGCATTCATTCATTGTCTATGGCTGCTTTGCATAACAAGAGCAGAACTGGGTAGTTACAACATAGATCATAGTCTCCAAAGCCTAAAATATTTATTACCTGGCTCTTTACAGAAAACATTTGCCAACCCCTGGTTTAGAATACGAAAACTCCCAAAATGGACAATCTACTTCTGCTTTCTGCCCTGTTATATTCCTACCCTGAGATTAAAAAATGGAATCTACGTAAATCAGAGAAGAGGAAAAGGGGAAAATAAAGGGAGAAAAATAAACATAAATATCTCAAAATATTATCTAGGCATAAAGAGATGAAAATTCTGTTCTTCCAAAGTTATATGCATATCCTCTAAGAAAAGCCATAGTATGTCAAATATATTTTTTTTCTTTTAGTTTGTATGTTGTGTATGTTATAATGAGAAACAATGTAGTTCTTAATTGTAAGGGGAGGAATCTAATTGGTCCCAGAGTGGTTTTGTTTAATGCATTTTATGAATGACAAAGCAAAATTCTCTGCTCATAACAAGAAGGAGAAGGATGAAGCTAGAACACTCTCCACACACTCTTCCATGTGCATCTTCATGACCTTCCCTCACGCTGACTGGAATGCCCACCACCCATTTCTTTGTGTCACCTTTCAAGGCTGAACACCCCCAGCTGAATTCATCCCTCTTTCCTTGGTGTCCATGTGCCTGGCCATGTGTGTGATCTCTAACACATGCTGGTGTCAAAACGGCAAGCTCCCCAAAAGCAGAACTCATGTCCCATTGAGGCATCTGCTTGGAAGCCTAATACAGGGCCAGAACTGGATCTCCGTAATAGAAGTCCTATACCTGTCAGCTCACTTCATTAAAGTAGGAACTACAAGGGAGCCTATTACACGTTGAATGCACAATGACTCCGCGCCTTCAAAAAAAATCTAACCCAATAGATGTCCTGGTCTTTGACAAGTCAGATTGGTAGTTCTTCCCTGCCAGATGCTAGGAAGGGAGATAATGGCAGACGGAAGCTGAGGGAAGCTTTGCTCTTACAAGGAGCAAAGCTGTAGATTATGCCTAGTTTATTCTTCCTGTAGAAAACTCATAGTTCCTTTTTTGTAACAAATGACTCACCCCATTCATGATTGTGAAAAATCATGGAATGGGGACAGTCTGGCCTAACTCTGAAGAGAACCAACTCTGGAATCAGACAGACTAGGCTTTGAATGCTGGCTCCACTCCATACTAACTATGTGATGGTGAGCAATGTACACTACTTCTCTAAGCCTCGGTTTCCCCGTATTAAATGGAAATGACAATACGTGAAAGAGGAGCTGTAAAGACATGAGTTAATCCATGTATAGAGTATATTTCATCATATGGCAAATATTAGTGACTAGTAAATATTTGATATTCTTATTAACTTTAGGAATCTGAGGGATCACAAGGCACTCCTGATGAGTAAACTGAGTCCCAGAAAGATGAAGTGACTTACCTGAAATGTTACATTTATTTCATGGCAGAAGTTGAAAAGACGGTTCTATATTTTAAGACTGTTCCCTTCCTTTAGAAAAGGGAACTTAGGAAGAGGGAATTGGAGGGATTGTTCTTTCTTACTGTTTTTAGAATATGAACTTCATGATCCTCTTCCCAACTGAGTCCATTCCAGGAAATCACATGCTCTTCCCCCAAGAGAAGTGCTGGACCCCTTCTGGCCAGGGGTGACTTCCAGGAGATGTCATCACCCTCTTTAGACATCATAATCTCTTTCTTCCACACAGAATAAATCATTCTGGAGCTCCTCAGTGCCCCCTACTCTCCCAGGGGAGAAGCACCAAGCCCCTTTCTCAAGGATTTGACTAAAAGACACATGCCTTCCATGATCCTGGTAAGAGTTGACTGTGCACAGACCCATGGAAGTGGAGGTACAGAGGGAGTGTCACACAGAGGCCGATCTCCGAGCCACAGTAACCCTGCCACTGTCCCCCGCCCTCTCACCCCCACCAGAAGGTCCTGGAGAACATCTCACTGTGATTTTATACTCCTTGTTTGAAAATAGAGAACCAGAAATAAAATCTCAACATCCTCTGACTCTGGGTTTTACCACTTACATATCATTTACTAGAACCTGGGCAATCCTTCTGTAATGGTGGAGGATAGAACCCCAGCAGTAGGCTGCAGGAGGGTTTGGACTGATAGTAATAATAACCATTTAGTTTAAATAACTTGAAAAAAGAAAATCTTCATGTGGGTAAGGTCTGTAACAATTATATAATTTGGTTATAGCATATGGCTCTGTTAAATATTATAAACATAATTACCAGGATCAGTTTTAAATTTATTAGAACAAGGAAGTTTGGGGGCGCCTGGGTGGCTCAGTCGTTAAGCGTCTCCCTTCGGCTCAGGTCATGATCCCAGGGTCCTGGGTTCGAGCCCCACATCAGGCTCCCTGCTCAGCAGGAAGCCTCCTTCTCACTCTCCCCCTGCTTGTGTTCCCTCTTTCGCTGTGTTTCTCTGTCAAATAAATAAATTAAAATCTTAAAAAAAAAAAAAAAGAACAAGGAAGTTTGTGAAGAATAAAACTTCAATGTGGGAAAAGTTTAATATTTATTTTAGCTAACCAATATCTTGTAATTCCTGTTGGCTTAAAATATTAATACTCCTCTTCTATGATCATCCCAAAATCTGTTCTAAAAATCTAGTGTCCTGTGAGTTTTAAATGCTTATGCTAAATACAAAGCATCACCCTATTATTTTAAACTTTCTTCTAAAACCTTTCTTTATTCCTAAGAGTCTAACTATAAATGATACTACTTGTAACTTGGAGCATTACTTGCCTTTAGCAGTTCTCTGATCTATGTGTTATTATTGCTACTGTGGAGGTCATTATAATTGTATCATTCCTGAGACGATTAAAAAAAAGTTTTTGTAGGTCTGTATGCAAAGTATCTGAAGAAAAGATTATTTTCCTTGCCTGCCAAATGTAGCTTCCAGCAAGAACTATTGTGCCGGACCTTTTATAGACATAGATGAAATTCCTTTTGCCATTTGAACAGTGTTTACATTCAGGAAAGTTCACAGTTAAGTCTTTGACATACTGTGAAAGGATCTTTTGTTCTCTAGAAAAACATACTTCCTCATCCTTTGAGTCACCTTGTTTTTATTCCCTTGTTTGCTTTTTGTGGGGGAAATAATGCCCACCTCCCAAGTAATGTCAAGGGAAGAACAGCTTCAGGAATCAAGGTTGTTCTCTGTGAGGAAAGAAGGCCTGGTTATTGTCAGAAAAGATCAGAAATATTTTTAAAACCTGAAAGAGATAATTAATGTCATCTCAAGCTTCAAAAAAGCTATTTGTATAGGATTTTTTCCAAGGCTAAAAAAAGGGATTCTTTTTTTGTCATCATAATTAACAGTGATCAGGCTCAGGAAACAGGAGACCACACTCCCAGCGCTATAGACGTAGTCCAAAAGCACTTTTCTATTGTGTTGGGAAAGAGCTCCTCTGCTAACTGTACAAGTACAATGCTCTAAGATATGTGTGGTTTAATGTTTGCTCCTACTTGGTGGATTCCAGAACTAGTTTTATGATAAATTCAGGCTTAGACAACTCTGATCTGAATTCTCTAGCATTATTTATTTAATAACAAATACTGTGACTGACTCCATATGTGAACTGATTTTTTTTTTAAGATTTTATTTATTTATTTGACAGAGAGAGAGAGAGATCACAAGTAGGCAGAGAGGCAGGCAGAGAGAGAGGAGGAAGCAGGCTCCCTGACGAACAGAGAGCCCGATGCGGGCCTCGATCCCAGGACCCTGAGATCATGACCTGAGCTGAAGGCAGAGGCTTTAACCCACTGAGCCACCCAGGCGCCCGTGAACTGATTTTTTTTTTAAGATTTTATTTATTTATTTGACAGAGAGAGAGAGCACAAGCAGCGGGAGCAGCAGGCAGAGGGAGAAGTGGGCTCCCTGCTCTGGGATGAGGGACTCGATCCCAGGACCCCAGGAGATCATGACCCAAGCCAAAGGCAGACGCTTAGCCAACTGAGCCACCCAGGTGCCCCGGTGAACTGATCTTGAAGGGACAAAACATTGCTGTTTCCTTCATCCCCATACACCCAGTGCCAACACAGTGACCTCAGCTTACTGCACACCCTGTCAACACTTGTTAGATGAATGAATGAAATAAATACATACCCTTCCAGGATAGCAATTTCAAATAAGTCTTTTACATGAACATGTGTTTTTTGTTTTTGTTTTTGTTTTTAAATCTTACCGGTCTGTACATATACTCTCTGTGCTAGTGTTTCTATAACCTTACTGCATCTGCATAAGTGGGAGATTACTTTTGGTTTAGGGATTAGTTATTCAAACCCTTCTTCAGTCACCCTAAACCTGAGTCATCTAGAAATGTATCCCAGAAGCTTCTAATCCTCATTTATGTCTTAGGTTTTACCATAAGCAGGGCATCAGAGTCAGTGATCTTCATGCTCTTGCACACTTCCACTGAAGGTATTTTTTGTCTACAAATGCCAAACAGAGATAGGCTTTACTACCATTGTTAGAGATGCTGGGGCATTGTATGTGGGGGAAGGGGAGAGGCTGGAGCATGCCTACCACTGTTAATAAGCACTTAATATACTTTCCTCCACTTACTCTTTGTAGCTCTCTGTGAGCTAGGTGATGATTTTTACAGATGAAGAAGCAGAAGCTCATTATGTAATACACCCAGTGGCAGGGGCCAGTAAGTGACACCATAAGATTCGTGTCCACCAGAGCAGGCATCAGAGTTTGCCAGTTATGTTCGAGATCATCTGGTACGAAACCAGTCCAGACCATATATCCTATATAAATGCTATCTTTTATTTATTTTTTAAAATATTTTATTTATTTATTTGTCAGAGAGAGAGGGAGAGAGCACAAGCTGGCAGAGTGGCAGGCAGAGGCAGAGAGAGAAGCAGGCGCCCTGCTGAGCAAGGAGCCCGATGCGGGGCTCGATCCCAGGACATCGAGATCATGACCTGAGCCGAAGGCAGCCGCTTAACCCACTGAGCCACCCAGGCATCCCATAAATGCTATCTTTTAATAACCTTCTGAAAACTCCACTAGCCCTTTGATCCAGTGTCCCATTTACTGATATTCATTGTTTTCTATAAATCTGATGTATAGTAAAAAGGAAAAAGCAATTGATTTCTGGAACTGGAATGAGATGGACTGGGGACTTGAATCCTAGCTCCACCACTTACAAGCTGTGTGACAATAAGTTGTTTAACATCTCCTGGCCTTAGATTGCTGGCTTGCAAAGTAGAAATAACAATGCCTCACATGGAAAATTGTGAGTGTTAAACATAGTATGTGTAAAGTACCTAGATAGTGAACAGCATGAGGGCAGGGATCATGGACCTGTCATCCACATCATCCACATTATCTTCCTAATGCATGGGCAGGCACGTGAGGCACTCATCACCGGGATCCACTGAGTGAATGAGAGAGTGAATGCATGAATTCTCTTAAGCAACCAAATTAAGTAGGTTCTGTCATTCAATTTCACATATATAGATCAGGAAAATTCGATAAAAAGTTTTAGCAGGAGAAAAATGGTACACATTTTCATCTTTGCATTGTTGGAAATGCCTTTCATTATTCCAAATGCAACCAGAAGAATATGAGGTAAATGCAAAACTCACATTTAATATTACCTGGTTTAAAAAGAAAAAATTTTAATTTTAATCTAACAAGTGCATTAAAGTGCAAATCCTAGGGTGCCTGGATGGCTCAGTCAGTTGAGCATCTGACTCTTGATATCAGCTCAGGTCTAGTTCAGGGTTGTGAGTTCAAGCCCCGTATTGGGCTCTACACTGGGCTTGGAGCCTACTTAAAATAATAATAATAATAATAATGTGCAAAACCTAACTTGGAATTTATAGGCAGAGAATGGCCTTTTTCTTGGTACCTCCCCCCATTTTATTCTCGTTTTTTAAGATATCCATTTCTCTCAAGTCTTGCTTGGAGCAGCTACATGGCTGAAAACGTTTTGAGTCCCCTTCATGTCACATCTTTTGCAGCTGAGAGCAAACATGTTTTCAGGAGTTCAAAAGTAATCAAGTTTTCATTCCAGCTGCCAGGACCATAAAAGAGGCCTGCTGCATTCTGGGCAGAGCACTGCACTAGGAAACATCAGTTTGGTATTTGTAATACTTGCAGCAACATTGAACTTCCTGTATGAGGTCATGAATGAACAGCAGATCATGAGTGTTAGTATAAGAATTGGACAAGGTGTTGAATTCTCACTCAACTTAAATTTCAGAAAATATCCTTGATTAAAATCCTGAGTTACTTTTTCCTGATGCTGATAATTAACTTGATATATATCTGGCACATCTCTCCTGAAAAAGGAACATTTTATACTAAGCAATACCTTTTTCACTCTCAGAAAATAAACCAGTGGTAATTATAACTACTCTATATAACACTTACTGTGACCAGGCTCTGTTCTTAGCAATTATGTATACTTTTTAACACCCACAGTGACCCTATGAGGTAGGTACCGTGGTTATCCTCATTTTACAGATGAGGTACCTTCCCAGCTAGTAAGTGTCAACAGCCAGGGTTTGAATCCAAGCACTCTGGTTCATGTCTTTGCTCTTGACCACTACATTAGGAGCCATTTTTGAGTAGCAGTAATACGTATCTCTATTAAGATTCGTTGCTGGGCGCCTGGGTGGCTCAGTGGGTTAAAGCCTCTGCTTTCGGCTCAGGTCATGATCTCAGGGTCCTGGGATCAAGGCCCGTATCGGGCTGTCTGCTCAGCAGGGAGCCTGCTTCCTCCTCTCTCTCTGCCTGCCTCTCTGCCTCCTTGTGATCTCTCTCCCTCTGTGAAATAAATAAATAAAATATTAAAAAAAAATAGATTCGTTGCTATTTGACAATCCTAGGAAAGTACACATGGGCAAGGCAGACCAGCTTCCTATACTCTGCTTTTCTTCATGAACAACATGTCTGGGTTTCACATGTGGGTTAGAGGTTGCTATGAGGCAATCCTACCAAAGAGCCCTCCAAGGGTTCTCCCAAGGCTAAGGGTCACTTTCCTGGGGAAAATATGCTTTAATATAGTGGCACAATCAAAACATCTGCGTTTCTGATGAAATCTATCTCTATGAACTTTCTAACAAAGTGATTGGGTTTTACCTACAATAAGAAGCAAGAAAAGAGGGCGCCTGGGTGGCTCAGTGGGTTAAAGCCTCTGCTTTTGGCTCAGGTCATGATCTCAGGGTCCTGATGAAATCTATCTCTATGAACTTTCTAACAAAGTGATTGGGTTTTACCTACAATAAGAAGCAAGAAAAGAGGGCGCCCTTGTGATCTCTCTCCCTCTGTGAAATAAATAAATAAAATCTTTAAAAAAAAAAAAAAGAAGCAAGAAAAGAGGATAGTAGATTCACTCCTTCACAGGGGCTTGTTCCTTAAGAGCTATACCTGCCAAAACTCACATAAAACCTTTCTGCCTGGGAGTGACGTTCCTACCAGTGCCTCTTCGAGCACACGGGGCCACCAGACACAAGTGGAAAAAGGCTTTCCCCTGGAGAGGATGGATTGCCAAGGGGCCCTCTCTGGACAAGCCAGTTGGGAAGAAAAAGAGCCTCTTTCTCTAGGCTGCCCTCCCGTGCCTATACTAGTGACATGGGCATAGTGTGAACTCCAGCCCCACTCACATCACTTCAGCTGAGACAGTGGCTGCCCAGTGAGGGACATGCCAACCACCCAGGCCCCAGCATTCTTTAAATTCCGTGCCTGTCGTGTCTCACCCAACAGTAATATATGCAAACAACATTTGCTACCTGAGCCCTGTCAACAATGAGAAGAGCCAAGGTAGAAGTGGTACTTGGAAGGAAACCCATCTCCAGTCAATGAGAAGAAAGCTGCAGGGTTCACTCATCATTCATTCACTCAGCAGCTGTTTGTGGAGAATCTCCTAGCCTCCAGGCACTGTACCAGGTGCCAGCTATTCAAAGATGAGAAGTCCTGAATGTCTAGCCTTACTGTCAAGAACACAAGCAAAGGAGAGAATCGGGAGTGTGATGCGTGACAACGGTGGGGAACCCGGGAAGGAAAGGTTCAGGATCAGGCAAAGAGATCCCTAAAACTCCAGAGAAAGGACAAGGCAAGGAACCAAAGCATGGATTCATGCAGTAGGAAACTGAATTGGGACCTGGTTACCAAAAAGGGATTCAAGGTAGGGACTTATTCCCAAGGGAAAAGCCAGGTCAGTTAAGATCTAAAGTGCAAAAAGAGAGAGGACCCACAGCAGGATGGACCTGAGGCTGAGTGGCACCTGGGGCTAAGTGGCCAGTGCTGTCAGACCACCTCAGTCCAGATCCTGTAGAATTACCTTAAAAGACTGAAATTTGTCTATTAACTTTGTATAAAGAGGAGCAGAAGAAACATACCAGAACATTGACCTGTGAATTTTGAAGACAAATACAAAACTTCAAGTTTTTTATTTCAAAATTCAAAAATTTCTGCATTCTGCAAAATTGCTATTAATATGGACATGGAATAAACAGATTTTTATAGACCAGTATAGACAAACTCATACACTTTCGTCTGTCAGATGGCAAGATGGATATAACCCAGTATTGCCAACTGCCCAGAAATAGAATTTAATACCCAAGTGGAGTCATAAACTCCTCCAAGGGATTCAGTTACATGTACAATGCTCAGTTATTATAGGATGATTTTATAATTCCACTTACGAGACTGAAGTGGTACCATTAATGATTATCCTGGGACAACAGGCATTAACTGGGGACTGTCCCAGCACAGCAGGACATACGATAAACTGGTTATTAGTCATTCTATTCTCATTTGTTTTGTTTTATTTAGAATGCGGTTTTGTAGGATTCCTCTGGTATTTTGGAAATATAAATCCAGAACATATGATCATATAAAACATACTTGCGTAACAAGAAAAGGTTTTGCCCACTCCTCCTGCTTAAAGAGTTTTTTAATAAAAGTCTTCTTGGCATTATAAACCTATAATGCATTCTAGAACACCACACAGTATGAATACAAATTAGCATAGCTGACTCACTACCTAAGATTCTGGAGTTGCCAGGGGAGACATCATTCCCATGGTCAGAATCTCCCAAGACTGATGGAAATTGCTTTCCAGCCATCTTAAAACTAATAATCAGCAACATAGCATTACTGGCCCCTCGCCAGTAAATAGATGTTATAATAACTCTTTTCAAAAAAGCTGAGCCAGTACACATAAAGAGATTCAGAATTCCAGACAAACTTGACCTTCTGTGCATGACCCTAACCAGGTGCCCCAAACATTACATTTCTAAAGAGATTTCAAAGTGAAATAATCGACCTGACTTTGACTGGCATTGTAATTCTCTCAAAAACCTGTAATTTCTAACTGCTTTGAAACCTAATTGTTCATCATAGAATTACTATTTTAGTTTGAATTGGTTTTGTGTTACAAATATTTAATATTACCTTTTTTTCTAAAAGAACTATAATTCTTACTCTACTTGTACACTCTGATATGCAGTTTCCCCCAGAAAATTGCCCCCCACCTTTTATCCTTATCTTGTCCACAAACAACATAATTTCTGTGCTCTCCCTTCTTATCCTTTGTCTTTTAAAATATGTACATATAACTTGGAGGACGGAATGAGGGTTCTTGAGAGCAAAGTGGGTACAAGCCGTTCAGTATCACAAGTTGCATATAAGCCCAGTGGTTATCAGAGATGGGGACTGGATAGGAGGACTTCTCAGACTCTTTCCCCTACTGCTTCCTCCAATCTGTTCTTGTTTATCTGGTCCTCTTTGTTTTTGTGGGTTTTTTATGCTTTTTTTCTTGTTTTGTTATTAAGTTTTTAATTTTAATTCCAGT
This sequence comes from Ailurus styani, assembly GCA_002007465.1. Lineage (NCBI taxonomy): Eukaryota > Metazoa > Chordata > Mammalia > Carnivora > Ailuridae > Ailurus > Ailurus styani. The sequence goes on along the minus strand of LNAC01000288.1, from coordinate 2,357,755 downwards.
ATAGTCAACATGTCTTTTTCTTTTTAAACAGAATAAAACAATTAACTATTTTAATACTTCAATAAATTAGAAATGTCACTTTCCTCAAAAATCTAAGGGCGCCTGGGTGGCTCAGTGGGTTAAAGCCTCTGCTTTCAGCTCAGGTCACGATCTCAGGGTCCTGGGATCGAGGCCCGCATCGGGCTCCCTGCTCCGCGAAGAGCCTGCTTCCCCCTCTCTCTGCCTGCTCTCTCTGCCTCCTTGTGATCTCTCTCCCTCTGTGAAATAAATAAATAAAATCTTTAAAAAAAAAATCTAAGATCGCCGTCATCAGAATGATCGACTAGATTAACTTGTTATCTGGTAATGATTGCCACCAACCAATAGATAAATCTGTAAGAAGCCTCAGACCCTGAAATTCACTCTACCTTCTATTTTGAATATAAACAAGACAGAAGGTCCAGTTTTAGCATGAAGTACCCAGATCACTGGCTAAAGCTCCACTAGTGTGTTTTAAAATAGGCAGAAAACTAGAAATGGAGATTTTTCACTAGCAAGCATGTGATTTTTAAATCACTGAATTTGATCTCTCCTAGGTTTCAGTTAATCTACCGACACTTAGAATGATTGCTTTTTCTTGCCAGATTGATTTATTTTTCCCTCGTCTTCAAGCCATCTTTCAAGTTTAAAAATTCAGGTTTATTGAGCAAAGGGAGTATCCTTAAAAATTTCACTGCATCTTAGTTTATGTAAGTCTACCAGCAGGAGAATTTTATCACTCCCCAAGGGTGAGTATGAGCCGTTTGGGTCTGGCCGCCTGTTAAACTGTGCCTATTTATTTATGGTCTGTGTAACATGAGGGAAAGCAAAAGTTGGCTCCTGTAAGCATTCTCCAAGCCTGAACATGGCTTTGCTTCTGCTAAACACACTGACGTGAATAGACTCTGTCACAGACTCAAAGGTCACCTCTCCATTTTGTTCATATTGAGAAACAATTTAGATAATTATCTGTCTTTTGTATCTCAGAAGAATAGGAGCAGGGGGAGGGAATTGTTTCATTTCCTTGAATTTTCTTTGCTAGACTACCTCAGACTCTTGACATTGTAAAACAGAGCAGGGACGTAGCCCACGTAAAGAGCACGTCGCTTCCCAAGCCGTGGCCCACCCACTTGTTATGTCCTGTGTCTGGAAATCCTTTGTTCTTACGGAGATAACCTCACGTTATGCCATGAGAGTGCGCCTCAACATGTATCAGGCCAATTTATAGAACTCGGGTAACATTTCCTCTTAATTACAGAACCATTTCAAAGGTTGCAAACATGTATTGAAAGACACACTGTACAATTAAGCCATGGGCTGTGTGGGCTTTTGCCTGTACGGTGCCCATGGAGGTCGGCAGGCAGGTAGGCATACACAGGTCGTCGGACTGTTAGGGCACAGAGGACAATGTGGAGAAGGAGGATTGCGAGAGTCCAGAGGAATAAAAGCATCCTTTGTTTGGGAAATGCAGGAACAACTTCTAGAAGATAGCGTTTGCAGGATGGCTCCTCCTAGCCAGATACTTGCAGTTTGTCCACATTAAAGCTGGAGATTTCACTAACCCAGCCTCCTTATCTTTTTGTCCACAACCAACATTTCTAATACTTAATCTCCACACAGATGGTTATACTCCACAAAACTTCCACTCAAAGGAACGTGTTTGGAAATTTTAAAATTCTTTTGAGATGGAAAAAAAGTCTTTTCAGCCTCTCTCCAGAGTGAGTTTCATACAGCCTCTACTTTCCTCAAACTTAAAGCTACTCTCTCCCGTATTCTCAGACAATATTCTAGTCTAATGCTTCCAAAATAAAATGGAAGCTACCAGAATGCAGCTCTTTCAAATGGGCCAGAGTTTAGTTTATTCTGCTTCCACTTGGCAGCTTGAGTGGGCTCTAGGATGGGGTGTCACAAGCATCGGTGAATATGTGTTACGCGGGTAGATTATTATGGGTGCTGTAGCAAGAGCTGTGTGAACACAGACAAAGGGTTCCCCATGTCAGCTATCACTTAACTCCCTTATTTTCAGTTCAGCACCCCAACTGCTGTCCTTTCTGCCTGAAATCTCCAGCCTCTGGTACTGAGCAACTCTCACACTTCCTTCTCACACTTTCTTCTTGGGCATTATCTCTTCCAGGAAACTTTCCCTGATGGTTGTCTTGACTCCCAGCCTTAGGAGCCCTTCCAGTATGTCCCACTGACACACTGTGCTTACCCCTGGCCTGGCACTCCACCCACCCTCTGCACTGATTCATAAGAACAGACCTACCTCCTCCTACACACCGATGAAAATTCCCCAGGGTACTGGACTGAGTCATGAGTCTTTGTATCCTTAGCATCTCGCGGAGGGCCTGGCTCACGGTCCGTGCTTGCTGAAAACCACTAGAGGCAGGGAGGCAGTCTGACAGGAAAGGATGAAAGGGAGGCAATTGAAGGTTCATCTAAGTTATATATGGTTTTAAAATTAAATTCAAAAGACTTGTGGGGCGTCACGGTGGCACAGTCAGTTAAGCGTCCGACTCTTGGTTTCGGCTTAGGTGGTGATCTTAGGGTTGTGAGACCAAGCCCTATGTCGGGCTCTGTGCTCAAGAATGAGTCTGCCTGGGTCTGTCTCTCCCTCTCCCTCTGCCCCTCCATCCCTTGCTCACTCTCTCTATCTCTCTCAAATATATATATTTTTTAATTTCAAAAGACTTGTTACGAAAAATACCTCAAACACTTTCAACTCCTGTTGCTGATTTTTTTGCCCTGTTATCTCTCAATTACATGTTTCTGTTTCTTCTTGATTTTCCATTTTAAGTGTTATCTCTTCACTTCAACCATGGGAGGTCAAGTGTGACACGCTTATACCTCCCCATCTCTACTCCATGACCCACAGTCCACACCTCCCTACCCCTGCTTTGTGATACATGCTCCCCTCCCCTGACTCCTACAAATTTGTGCTGGCATTCTGGTTCCATATGACACTCTGTAAAATATTGTCAGCCAGAAGAACCACGTAGTGTACTTGAATTACATTTCTGCCAGTCACCCCCTCATTTTCTGGGTGAAGAAAGCGAAGAGAAAATAAATAACTTTAGCCAAAACCATTTTGCCCGTTAGTGCCAGAACCAGGGTCAAAAGCCACCCTTCTAATTCCCAGTAAAATGGTTTTTCCATGACATCAAGCTGCCTCTCAAAAAACATTTTTTTTTCAATTTAAAAAATCTCAGTGAACCCATCTGAAGAAAAGCCAAGCGTTTATGTGACTCTATCAAAATATTCTTTACACTTAACTCTGGTTTTAGTCAAATTGATCCCTGGTGACAGCTTATATTTCTCGTAAGCTAGAACCGAGATAAATGTAGATAAGGGCCCAAGTAAAGAATGGAGAGCTAGAAAGAATTTCATCTGGTTTTTCATTTTGAAGATGAGCAGACTAAGGCCCAGAAAAGTTAAAATGACTTGCTGAGTGTCACACAGTGAGTTTGGAGCCCCACGGGGCTGAAACTCCGGTTCAGCTCGGAGCCCGTGCTCCCTCAGCAGTGTACCCCCACCCCCTCAGACACTACTCACCTCCTCACAGACACCTTCCTTTGTATAAAATCTCTTACACATGCCACAGCATTAAACTTACTCTCTACATTAAAGTGACTCATCCCCCCAAAATGATGTTAAAACCTGTCAAAGTAAGTCAAAAGCAGGGTATAAATACATTTCTTAAAACCAGGGTTCTATTAAGCAACCTCATATGACTGCACATAGAATGCCATGCTGCGTGGGGACTGGGAATACAATGATGTCAGCAGAAGGAGGCCGACAGGAAAACATTCCTAAGTGTCTTGAAGAATTAGTGTCATGCATAGAAGACAGTACCAGCCCCGGGAGGGCACAGAGGAAGGACTGGCTGCCCCCCGCCACTCACTCCAGTGCAGCCCAGAGGCCCCAGGTTAGAGTCTCTTCAGAGCGCGCCGTCTCCTCTCCCCTTCTGGGTGATCCCCTTCGTTGCCTATGACCCTGTCATGGCATCTTGGAAACATACACAGCATCAGGCCCCAGAGGCCATGCTGCCTCCTGCCCTTGACCTCCAGGCTTCACAAGAATTGGAGCTGCTGGGGGAAATCCTCAGATCCAGGCCACAGAGCGAGGTGCAGGGAGAGAGGGAACCTCGGGAGGCAAGTGTAGAGGGAACTTGCTGGGACAGCATCCGGGGCTTTTGTCTTTGGGGGAGTATGAGTTTTGGGGTATAAATGGAAACCATTGAAAAAAACTAGAAAACTAACACAAAGGAAAAGATGACAGACTCACTTGGGTTTGATTATATAAGCCCCTAATTAATTACAGTCATTTTTAGGAATCATTTATTTGTATCTAATTTCTATGTAGCTTAGTATCCATGATACAGGACATAATTTGTGTCACATAACTATGCCCCAATTTCAGTAGAAAGTTTTACCCATCGGTACTCAGTGATCTTAATCTGTTGCTCACATAGTAGGCACAAGTAAAGTTGAAAGAATGTTTCACAAAGCAAGATCCAATAGTATTCTTTTCTCCTGCCCCAAGTTCCTGCTTTGCCACTTGCCTCCTAAAATCCCAGGAGAGCAGTTACCCGGTTCCTAGATATTCTTGTGGCGTATATACCACTGGAGCCATCCTGCCCCTTTGAAATGACCATAGAGACTGTGCCAGGAGCTGAGGATGACCCAAAGATGCTATGACCTAGCCCTGCCCTCTGGATGTTTGCTGTATAGAATCCGTACCAGTGCACCTCTCTGGCCACATATTCCAACATGCCCCCTGTGGGGGTTCACACGTTCACTGCAATGCTATTTATCACACAAAGAAGCATTTTCTTTTAAACCGTGTATATGTATACACATACAGAAATGTACATCACAGTCACTTCATGTGTATTTTGCCCACATACACGCTCAGCCTATTTGAGCCAGCACAGCAGCCCAGAGCACCAAACCCTAAGTGTTTAGCTAATGAGAGACACACTGCTCTGTCCTCAGCTGTGTGCACACACGCAGGGCATCTAGCTTATCTCTCCCTGGCCTCTCTTGATGACATTATTTTGCATTCTCTGGTTACGGCTTTTGACCCAGAGTGGCTGTCAAAAGTGTGTGAGAACAGCGGGTCCTGTTGGAAGCAAAGGAAGACCGTGCTGCCGGATGTTACAACACGGGCTCTACAGGAACTCCGTGTGCCTGAGGAAGCGGGTCAGGAAGCGCAGGGTAAACATCAGTAGGCGATACGCTATAAACGTTATTATAGCCTGAGATGAGGAACCAACCGTTATATGAAGGGTAACTGGAAGAAAGGACAGCCAGCGGCAGAATGTGACTCCAGCGAAAACAGAAGATGGGGAACCAGTAGCCAGTGTGCAAGATTTCCCAGGAAGTAAGCCGTAAAGACCTGTACGGCGCTGACTTGCTTAGCGTTCCTACCTCCAGAGAATTCCCATGTTAAGTGCATTTACGTGGGGTTGTGGTCAGTGCTTCTGGCTTTTGTACCCATCCTTCCTTTTCCTTAGCAGCACAACCCCTCAGAGAATTCTGCTGACACGGAAAGCACGATAGCTTTAAAAACCGCCAAATAGGTTTGGCGTCTTAGAGCACACAAGTTCAGGGGCGCCTGGGTGGCTCAGTGGGTTAAAGCCTCTGCCTTTGGCTCAGGTCATGATCTCAGGGTTCTGGGATCGAGCCCCGCATCGGGCTCCCTGCTCAGCAGGAAGCCTGCTTCCTCCTCTCTCTCTGCCTGCCTCTCTGCCTACTTGTAATCTCTCTCTCTGTCAAATAAATATATAAAATCTTTAAAAACAAAAAAAACAAAAAACAAAAAACACAGAAGTTCAGTCTAAGACTGAAATCCCCTGGCCAGGAAACATCACGTGAGATCATTTAGTGGCAATAATGATAAAAGTACATGGCAGTAGCTATTTCTCACTAGGGCTCCCTCACACAGACCAAAACCAAAGCATCTGCACACGCTTTGTTGTAGTTGAGGTAACCTCTTCCTTGACTATGGAAGCCTGATGCCAAGGCTTCAGATGACTCTAGTGTTGTTAAATGTTAACCTTTTGAGGGCTCCTGAAAATTAAAGAGGCAAAAATGGAAAGGGGAGAATATATAAAGACCTGCTGGTTTGCCCCCCTCCGTGGCCTGAATTTAATTAGCAGCTGTTTCTGGGGGAACACTGTAGAATGTGCTCACAAGTGGCAGCAAGAGGGACGTGTTTCCATGCCAGTCAACTGTGGCCATGCCAATTATTTGTGGTTTCTTAACACGTGTTTTTGACACTCACCTACACACGGCGATAACATTTGTTTCCCTTAAAGATTCATTTGTAATTACGGCCTTTTATTCCCTTATCCCATCCTCTCTCTTCCATAGTCTCACGTTTTCCAAAAGTCTCCATCTTTTGTTTCTGTTTGAATTGAAGTAGAAGAAAGAGGAATAACTACTCTAGGGAAAGTAACAGGTTATTCTGGACGGATTCTGCAGCCTTGTAATTTGATTTTGGACAGCCATTCAGAGCTCTTTCTGGGTCGGAGAGCAAGGAGGCCACTGCCCATAGACTCAGAGGCCATGGGAGGGAGTCCTCCCAAGCCCAGTGAAAGGTCCAGCCAGAAACTGAGCTGAGGCCTCGCCAGGATCAGAGTCAAGCAGAGGGAGGAGCAGGGTCAGGATGTAAGAACACCCAAGCCAAGAGGGCCATGTGTTCCCTGCCTCTGTGAGGAGACAGCTCTCTGCTGCCCAGCGGCTGGGCCCTGCTGTGCTGGTTGCCAATTATGGGCTGGCTGGAAAGAGCCAGGAAGAGTCTAGCAGACCCCCAACTGACCACTTATTGTGGAGAGGTTCGCACACGGAGAGTTAAACTCAGATTCTGTTGTGAGCAATCTCCCACACGTTCATTTAACATGTTTATTTAGCATCTATGATGTTTCAGAATATATGTATCAGCCACTGTGCCAACTACTGCTGTCAGATAATAAGATGCAAACTAAAATGATAAACTGATACTTTGCCCCCCGTCTTAGCTCACATCGGTGAAATCTTTAAAGTATCCTTTCTTTTCATCAAGCAGGGTATTTTTGTTGCATAATAGTAGACTTAGGAAGAGGGTCATTTCAGTGAGAAGTTTCTTTGTCAAAAACTGTAAACTCAGATAGAGAAAAAACAAAGGATGTATGTAGGCATGTGTTCCAGAACATCCTATCAGATAGAGGAAGGGAGGTGTTTTAGATTCATCATTTCAGATGTTTAAAATACTAACAAGCACATCACTTGTGCCAGGAAGCAAAATGCACATACATTTCTAGGAGTGTTGAAGCAGAAAGGAGGAGGGTAAGACAGAGTTTGGTTGAGTCTGGGGAGGTGGGCAAAGGAGTCCAGCCCAAAGTCAGGAGAAGAGGGGCTGCTGGTTGACGTGAAGAAGCCCACGAGAAAAGATAGGAACCCTTTCTATGCCAGAAGAATCCCTCTACTCCATCACACCAAGAGCTCTTACCACCTGTTCTGCTTCTTACATGTAATGTGACAATAACCCCAACAGGCATTTGTCTTCAAGACCAGGGATAAGACCTAGTACACCCCGCCCCCCATCCCTTGACCCATCCGCTCCAGCTGCTGCCTCTGCCTGCTTGCTTATTCCTAGACTTTCAAACAAAGGAAAGACCTGATTTCTCAGTCAGTATGAAAGGCACTTAGAATGTGAATGCCCTTTGGGGTTAATTATTTAGTATGAATGAATATCCACTACAGTGTCATTTTTTAATATTCATGATCTCAAATCAGATCCTTCTCTGCTTTATAAAAATGAAGAGAGAGTAAAGAGGGCAGGAAGCCATTCAGTATTTGAAAGCAGATGTTGTCATCAGCCAGTGAAGACCTCAAGATGAGTTGCACACTTGGTGGTTTGCCAGGAATTGAAATCGGAACACATAGAAGGTACCTAAGGACAAAGGCATTTTTGTCATGCATTTCATTATAGAAACTACATGTTATTTATGAAAACTGGGTGAGAGTCAGCTTTTTTTTTTTAACCAGCTATCTTCATGTGAAAGACCGTATTCCTAGGGACACATTAATGTGACTTCCATTGTATCTATGAAGGAAATTTCTAATCTGTGGGCAGGAGTAACCTCAGACAGTAAGATGTTTGAGGCAGGTATGTTCAGTAACTTATTATGGCCTGTATCAACCCGCACTGTGACTTTGTTCCCCTTTATATGGTATCTTTCTAGAAGCAAAGATCCTATTTTATGTATCTCTGTGTCCCAGTGAGTAACAGATGTGCCATAGTCATACGCAGAAATGTTTGAATAAGAGAATGAATAAATCCACTCAGTTGCCCGCTAACCAATCAAGAAAATTGTAGGCAACCATAATAAATAGGATTTCTATGCTGGTATTATTATAACAATTTTGATGTCAAAAAATGCAAAGAATGTCTTCTGGATAGAAATAGAACCTCGTCCAAAAGGTCAGACAATAGCTTCTGCCCTGCTGCCTGTCATTCATCCTTCAACACATGGATTTATTAGTCCGCATGCAGTTGGCTCCAAGTAGCAGAAAAGCCAACTGACGGTAGCTTGAACTATCAGGATATTTATTATTTGCTTATGTGGAAGATCAGAGTGAAGTGACTGCAGGGCTGGTTCAGCAGCTCCACTGTGCTGTCGGGGACAAAAGCTCCTCCATCCTTCCCTCCGCCACCCTTGTCTCATTGCCACGTGGGTACCAGATGTAGGCCGCAGCTCTGTGCATCACATCCCCATATTTCCCAGGGCAGCGAGTGTACGTGTGTTGCAGGGGAGAGCAGGGCGGTGCTTCCAGAGCTGCAGAGAGCTCTTCTCTTCCCAGGCTGCTGTGCTTAATTCCACTCAACAATGATTCATCTGACTTCTGTTTAGAAAGAAGAACAAGGCAGGGGTGCCTAAGTGGCTCAGTTGGTGAAGCGTCTGCCTTTGGCTCAGGTCATGACCCTGGGGTCCTGGGACGGAGTCCCGCATCAGGCTCCCTGCTCAGCGGGGAGCCTGCTTCTTCCCTTCCTCTGTCCCTCCCCTCCCTTGTGTGCTCTCTCCCTCCCTCCCTCTCTCTCTCTCTCAAATAAATAAAATCCTTTAAAAAAGAAGAAGAAGAAAGAGGGCGTGGATGTTGGGTAGGCAGCTAGAAATATCTGCTGCACCACACCTAGTCTCCAACTGGAAAATGAGAATCAGCTCTGTTGTCCAGTCGTAACTCCAAGAGCTAACTTTTCTTCCAGGATTATATTCTGGCTATTTATATCATTTTATTGATGGTTTTTAAAAATCCTGAACTTGAGGAGGAGCCTAAAATATATGAGCCTTGCCCAGAATTACAAGGTTTTAGTGAGTCATGTCCCTTCCCTACTCTGACTTTGGGTTGCTTTATTCCGGAACATTTTTATGAGTTATATTTTATAAGTTCCATGTTTTTTCCATTTTAATTCATATGTAAGAGGATTTCTGGGATTATAGTTCTTAGGATTATGGTTCTTAGGTATACAGTACCCTTACCTAAAAGGAAGTAGATTGTGTCAGCTGCAAGAAACACATCAAAGGTCTCAGCACATACATCCGTTTGCACCAAAAGTTGTAAGGATCAGGGGTTCGTGGGCGGTGCATTCGGTTATGTGTCCAGCTCTTGGTTTTGGCCCAAGTGGTGAACTCAGGGTTGTGGGATCGAGCCCCTTGTCAGGCATCACACAGCCTGGAGTCAGCTCAAGACTCTTTCCCTCTACTCCTGCCCCCCCACCAAAATAAATAAATAAATCTTAAAAAAATTTTGTAAGGGTCCATGATAGTTGTGGCTTGGGGAAATTTTTGATTTGTTTAAATGAATATAGTAGTGTCGATTTCAGTAATTGAAATGATTTACTTAAATTCTTTCTAGGTAAAACCAACCCTCAAAGGAAATGCATTCCAAATCCTCAATACTTCAAAGTATTCAGCAGTTTATTAACTTTCAGAAAGACCAATGGCTCATGTCTGTCTGTCCCCAGGAAACAAGCTTCCTCAAATGACAGGCCTTCCCTAGTATCTGTTTCGGTTTCTGCCCTGGCTTGGACTGTCTTAGACATCCTGCCTTGGACCTTTTATGAACCATTGTCAGTTCATGTAGGAGATGCCCTAAGTGCCTTTGAAAACCCTTTGGCAGATGCACTAGAGAAATATATTCCTGTGAGTATAATGACATTCATAAAATGACACAAAATTAGATGAATTCCCAGAATGCCCTTTTTTTTTTTTTTTAAGTAAAAGTCCTGGGATTTTGTGGTATACATTTCTCTGGAATAAATCAAGTTTAGGCTGATGATTGTTTTTGTCAAGGATTTGTCAATTTTGAAACGCCTCTAGACTCCCACTTGGGATTGGTGTATGGCTGCCCTGTTGTTGGCAATGCCATTTCCCAGCAGATGGCCTGGGAAGACACGGTGAAGAACATTCTGGTTCCTTTCTGCCCAGAGGTTTCATAGCCAATTTTCTGCCTCCCTGTTGGCCCATTATAGCTGTCTTTGTACGTCTAAGAGCACGATATCAGAAGTCACTGAAAGGGACAATTTGAGGGGCTTTTTCTTTTCTTTTCTTTTTTTTAAAGATTTTATTTATTTGACAGAGAGGGAGATCACAACCAGGCAGAGAGAGAGGCAGGCAGAGAGAGGAGGAAGCAGGCTCCCTGCTGAGCAGAGAGCCCAATGCGGGGCTCGATCCCAGGACCCTGAGATCATGACCTGAGCCGAAGGCAGAGGCTTTAACCCACTGAGCCACTCAGGCGCCCATGAGGGGCTTTTTCTTTTGTCTTATGCCATCATCTTTAGTATTTGTTCTTAAAAGGCTCTGTGCTTACACCAGAATATCTGGGTTATAGAAAATGCCTAAAAAAGATAACTCATTTTCAATTAAAATAAAGTGACTAGACACATAAGAATTTGCTTTCTTTCTTCTGAAGTTCTTTTATTTATTTTTAAACAATGTACCTGAATACACACAGACACCCATGCATACACACATGCACATGCGCACACACCCCAAGGTGAGGAATGATGCTCAGAATGGTTGTTGCAATAATGCTGTCTTTGCTCAGACCATTTTTGGAACTTCATCTTTTAGAATTGGCCTAAAGAAGAGTCACAGGTCTTATAAGCAAACTGGTCTCATTATTGTATAAGTGTACCTTGTTTTGACTAAAACCCTAACTTATTTACCTTATATACCAGATTTGGAATCAGCATCCCTACACTAGGTGGGATGGTAGAAATCATTTAGTTCAACCCCCTTAGTTCCTGATGAGAAAGCTGAGGGCCGGAAAAGTTAATTGACTTGCTAAAGAGTACATAACAAGTTAGCAGACAGTTTACACCAGAAATCAGCTCTATCCTTTAGCTGTTTATTAAAAATCAAATTTAGCTTTAACACATAGTTGCCACCATTAAAGATATTAAAGAATCTGTCACGGACTCTGTAGCTCCTTCCAGAAGCAGTCCAGAAGTGTTTTGAGCAGTGACGGTATTGTTGTAATAAATGCATCCTTTAAAAAGCTTATATTCTTATTATAGTAAATGTATCTCTATATGTAAGTTCCATTATATTTGTTTAAAAAATCAACTAGACTATAGTTATAACTTTTATATAAATTTCTTAAATTAGCAACAGAATAAAACCCTACCCCAGTTCTTAAATGTTCCTTGTTTTCCTCACTTCTCATGGAGAACATCTAGAAGATGCTACAGAGAACTCCAAACAGTATCTGCTGAGCAGAGGCAAGCTTGTCCTTGTGCTGGGCTGTCCAGTGAAATAGCCACTATCCACATGTGGTTAAATTTTAATTTTAATTAAATAAAATTTAAAATTCGGTTCCTCAAGTACTCAGTAGCCACATTGGACTAATAGCTACCATATTAGACACCACGGATGTAAACATTTCCATCAACACAGGAAGTTTTATTGGTTAGTGCTGGTCTAGAATTCTTACAGCCAATATACATAATTTACTGCTTATCTCTTCTGTTACCACTGGACAAGTTAGAAAGTGGTGACAAGTTCTGGGAAAGTTTTTTTAAATGTTTACTTGTTCTCTAAGTGTTTCTAGCTATTCTGCATAGCTTAATTTTAAAAAGGAGAAAATATTTATTTTGACCCATTTTTAGAGCACATTTTTAGATGATGTGTGTGGAATTTGTATCAATTGTCATGTCCTGGTTGCTAACTTTTCTTAAAGTATGCTAAAATTGTGGCCAAAACTCTGTTGATGTTTCCAAAGCTATTGGCAGAAATCTCTTTATGATGTTGCAACATTTGAAATTAACCAGTCTGGACAGAGACAAGGGAAGTTATGTTGAATTCATTCTTAATAGCCATCTTATTCCCAAAGACTCCAAATTACTTGCCTACCTTCATTAATCCAGCATCCAGAATGAAAGTGCAGGCACGAACAAGGAGCGGGTCAGCTCTGGAGACTGATCTGGCATCAGGCTTCAGGTCCATCTCTAAGGCCCCTGCTCCACACTTCACAGTTAGAGAGCAGTGACCAATCCCCCGTGGCTTTCGTAGGCCCTGCGGTACTTTGCATGATGTCCGGCCGGTTCATCTTCTGTAAGTCTTATTGGACAAATAAATGAATATTTGACCTGGTCTGCTCTGAGAATCATTACGTTTGACAGCCGACTCATAGGATTCATGAAGTGGGACTGCTTCGAGTTCTTTTTATTGTGGAATGATATCTACTGAAGTCACTTCGTAGGGTTGGAATTCCTGGGTGATTACCAGTCCTTTTGGTGAATCTGTGCCGAATGAAATTAAGGACCAGCGAGCCCAGGCTTTCACAGAGGAGGGCTAAAATGCAGCTTATTTTGTTTGCCATTGCAGGAACAGTAAATCCAGTTTTAAAGTAAAGTTGAATTAGGAAGGCTACAGAATACCGTAATAAATTTAGAGAAGGTCCGGAAAATAAATAAGCGGTCTTTCGTGTCTCTGTGTATAACTATGTCACTGAAGCATACATAGATACATTTCCTGTTTTTCTTTTCCATGTACTTTACACAAAGTACTTCTCAGAAGGCTGGAATTTCTTCTAAATTAAATAGGTAAACGTGTATCTCTGTTGCTCGGCTAGAACAGCTAGGCAGTGATCCTTCTGAACCGTCCGGAGGGTGTCGGTCTCTGGTGAGATCCACTCTCCCTGCTTCTGGTAGGTGTTGTTCCTTGTGTAGAGGCTCGAGGCATATTCTGTACCAGGAAAATCCCGAAACTGTAACTCAGTCCAGTTTCTTTTCTTTTTAAGGAACTTTTTCTAAAAAGTAAATGTCTCCTTCCCAACTAAATGGATGTTAAATCTGATAAAATTCTTTGGCCAGACACCAACAGCATCTACTGTGTCCTGTGGCCTGAGGTTAGAAGACACCTTAAGGATTTAGGGAAAAAGAATTCTTCTTTGTATCCTATAGTTTCCAGTGTTGGGCACGAGAGAGTGATAATGTCTCAATTCTTCATTTGTAGATAACAATCAACAGAGACAGCGGTGAAGACGTGAGCTCCCCCAAACATGGGAAGGAGGACCCAGACAACATGCCCCACGTGGGCGGCAATACGTGGGCTGGTGGGACAGGTTGGTAGCATGGGCATCCTCCTGGGTCAAGCGTCCCGAGACTTCCCAAGCCCGTGGACACTGCACACCGCCCCCACGAAAGCTCAGGGACCACTCACCTTCCCTGCCTCCCCCCTTAGTCAGCGGAACTGCGCCTTTGCCCTGCATCCTGGCATGACCTCTAGACGTGGAAAAACTCTGGTCTTTGGAGGCCCACAGACTCTGCCACCTGTGACTGAAGACCATTCTGACCCTCCCGGCGTTGCCACATCAGGAAAAGGGGAAATATTAGCTGCCTGACAAGGTTGTGGTGAAGATTACACGAAATTATGATCGTAAAGTGCTGAGCATGGAACCTGGTCTGAAGAATGTGTTCGTTAAAAATGTGAAGCCCTTCTTTTAAATTCCCTGCCTTTGGGATCACATCGGCAGTCTATAGTAAATTCTTTCTTGACCAGCTGACTTGGAAAAGAAATGGGCCCAGCCTTCCACATCTCAGAAGTCAGTATGTTGAGGATGCAGGATTTTGAGATAAGAGAGTGGCTTGTAGTTTGAACCGATGTCTGTGGCCCATTCCTTCCTCTTGGCTGCCTGGTGGGAGCATTGTTCCCAGGCCTGCTGTCTTCCTCCTTCCTCTGCGGCAGCTGGAACAGACACATCTGCTGGGCTGCAGGAATAGGGCCAGACTGTGTGTGCACTGTCTGATCTTATCTTGGCCGGGAGCCGTGTTGGCACGAGCTCCGTACTTCACCTTCCCTGAGGATGCTGTGTGCCTCTTGGCCTTGACAGCCTCAGGAGGAAATGGGTCTCTGTGCTGAGACAATGTGCTATCAAATAGGCCTGGAGACTTCTTGCCTATTCTGTTTATTCATCAAGCATTAGCTTTAAAGAAAGCGTATTTTTAGAAATGTCCTTTGATCTTGAAATTAGTGTCAAGCCTGCAAGATTTAATCCATATGGAATGCATTGTGGAACGAGTTGGCCAGATGTAGGCCTTTCCCAGCGGTAGAGTACTCTGGCGCGGAGGTTCTCGCTTTTTATTCCATTTGAATCTACTACCTCCCCCCCGGTCTAGACTGAAGGCTCTGCTTTTGTTTCCCTCAGTCTTTATATTCCTATCTATTGAATCTTTTTTGCTTCAAATTCTTTTTCGGTCTGTCATTCCCTCTCAGAATTCTCTACGTGGAACTTAGCTCTAACCCCAGTCACTTGATCCCTCTCTCATCATCAGACCGCTTCCCTTGCTTGTTCTCCCGTATCTTTGGAGCTGACTTGGGGTGTCCAAGATTAGCTTCAGGATTATGCCTTGAAGTCTAGACCCTCTGAGCAGCATTTTCATTTAAGTAGTACAAACTGAAGGCTCTCAGAAGCAGAGGTGATGAAGAGCTCCCTGCTCGCGCCCTCTCCTCTCCCAGGGTGACCCTCCGAAGGTTCCTGTGACTCATGCTGAACATCGCTCGTACCAGTCTCTGAACAGTTGTGGGTACTTTCCTCTTCGCCAAAACTGATGTCACCTCAGAGCCCAGGAAGTGTTAAGTGCTAATCCGTGACCCACCCATGCCTAAGAAGAACTTCCAGGAGAGAGGGAGTCAGGTCACAGAAACAGCTTTTCTCCCTCTGGAGCTCATTGTCCAGTGTCTGGTCCCCACCGCCTCCAGGCTGTCCCTGAGTGAGATTCCCAGCGTGATTCCCAGGAATCACAGGCGTCTAAGAAGGAATTTTCCACCCCCAATTTCTAAATAAGAGTGAAATCAGATGTGCTCAAGTCGAAGGGTAAACATATGATCATTAATAAGCTGTCCTCCTGGTATTTCCCAAAAGGAAGTGACCTGCCTGACCCTGGTAAGGGAAGCGGTGCACACTGAGTTTTACTTTTAGTTTGTCACACCAATGAAGGCTCCAAGGGAGAAAAGATAAATGTAACATCATTTAACCAAAGCCTAAAAGCTTTCAAAATTTCCACTTTGTGCAACTCAGAAATGACCTCATTCTCTGTGACCAGAAGTTGTCCAAATAATAATAGTAAGAGCAACCGCTTACATAGTTCTCATTTTGCACCAGATACTGTTCTAAGCATTGTAGCCTCATGACAATGCCAAGAAGTAAATAATAGTATTTCCACTTTACAGCTGAGGAGACTGAGTCCCAGAGAAGTTAAGGGACTTCCTTCAGGGGCAGATAACTAGTGGACGGGAGCAAGATTCAAGCTCAGGCAGTCCAGTTTAACTGTACAATTATTTGCCATGTAACAGTATAGGACGATACGGTATGATATGATCATTTTCCTTCAATGTAGAGTTCTCTTCTCAGTGCCCATGTAATGTGTGAATGAACAAAAGAACCCGATTGCTAGTATTTTAATCATTATAAAGTAGAGGGAATAAACTGGTAGCCCAGAGGCCCAATCTAGCCAGTATTTGTATTTTGGGGGTGAACACAGTCTTTTAAAACAAGTTGAATTTGAATGTATTGAGACAAGGCAAGCTTTCTGTAGCCAGCCCGAGTCCTCCCCACTTCTTAGAGTATTGCCTACCTTGTCCTTCAGGCATTTAATTTATATTTACAATGTAAACAGTTTACACAGTGTTATACAGTGTACACTTACAAGCATGTAGACTTGGGTTTATATTGGAAAAACTGTTCTGAGACTGACAGTACCCAAAGCTGACTATATTCCCTATCCGAGCTGTCTTTCTCTTATTTTAGGGAAAAATAAGGCAACGAGGAGTGTTGCTCGTTTAATTAACAAATACATGCCAAGTTGTCTATGGTATTCAAGCCACTCTTACAGGAATAGATAAGATATAATCCCACCCATCATAAGGTTAGTGAGAAAAGAATAAAATAAATATTAAAGGTAATAAATAGTGGCCAGGAACAATCACTGTGAGCTGAAGTCATCAGATGAGGTGTCCTGGAATTTGGACTGACTCTTGAAATATGGGTAAACTTTGGCTGGATAGAGAAGAGAAAAGGCACCTAAACAGGGGGCTACCCTTTGTTTCCAGAAGAAGGTCATTGGAATATTTAATTACTAATGACGTATAGTTAACACGCTTCACAGGACTGCTTTCAAGCCACGATCTGACTTTTGTCTTGTGGTCTGGATCAGACTTACCACCTGGATTTTCCCGGTTTCCTTCCAGGGGGAAGAGACACGGCAGGTCTGGGCGGCAAAGGAGGTCCATACCGGCTGGATGCAGGCCATACCGTGTACCAGGTGTCAGAGGCTGAGAAGGACGCAGTTCCCGAGGAGGTGAAGAAAGCTGCCAGAGAGATGGGCCAGAAAGCCTTCCAGCAGCGGTGAGTGGGCCCCTGCCGCTCAAGCTGGGTGGCCGTGGTGGTGCTGGGAGACGGCTGACCCCGAGCAGCCCCAAGCCCTCGGGTTCTTCACCTCGTCCAGCACAGACTGGGACCCAGACTGCCCACGTCCCCAGCAGACACAGCCCAGCAAACATGATGCCTCATTCTCTTTACTTGATGTAATCAGGACAGTGCATTGGTCACACATCGCTGAGTAGGACAAGGCACTGAGCCCATGAGAAAAGAAACCCAAAGAGACTGCTTTTAAGAGAAATTAAAGTTCAGATCCCTCCATCCACATCCATTCCTAGGCCCCAAAGGAAATTTAGAAAACTCTGGGCGATGTTCCCTTCCTGCCCTCAGGAGTCCTGTAGATGTGTGTAGGGACAGGACTCATAAACATGCACACTCAAACTCACACACTCAAACACACTCCTTAAGTGCTGCAGTCACGTGTTAGGGAGGCCATTCCCCCCGCCGGTGTAGACAGGGATGAGTCCGTGAGCTGGGGCCTGAGCTCAGCCAGGGTTTGGATCTTCCAGGAAGGGAAACCTAAATGACCTGGATGAGCACAGTATCTCATGGATGAGCAGAGAGAGCCAGCTTGCCTTTCCAGGAGGAGGGGTTCCAGCTGGGGGAGTGGGGACTGCGGTTGAACGTGGAGTGCCCGTCGATGGGTGGAGGCCTTGAAATCCAGGCCCACGAGCCTGTGGCTTCTAGATGTTCCGGAACCCATCTGGGCCACTTGGATTGGAACCATCTAAAAAATAAGAATCCATGTGGTGCTTTCCACATCCACGTGTGTTCTTTAGCTAAAAGCCAAAAATACCGAAGGCCTGGCAATACCTCCTTCAGGAGTGAGGGAATTGGTAGTGGTTTGGGAGGCAGCTTTACGTTGTTGTGCTCAATGGAAGGGGCTGGGTACCCTTAGAAAAAAAGCATACTCTGTGTGTGTGTGTGTGTGTGTGTGTGTGTGTGTGTGTTATGAAGTTCCTCCCATACTGTGTGTGTGTGTGAGTTACAAAGTTCCTCCCACGTAGAACATCTGGTATTACATTACACACTGTGCTTACACATCCTGCAAGTAAACAGCGCAGAACAATAGGAGCAAGAATGCAGGCCCCTCCTGCCACACCCGCAGGAAAGCCAGCCAGCAGTAGGACCCTCGTGTCCCCAGCAGGTAAATAAGGCAAAAGTGTCCCTCCCAGTCATTCTCCTGACTTCCCAGGAGCCCTGGAACAATGTATTTATCCTCACTGTACCCGAATTGGCCCTTGTGGAAGTAGGTGACTTTCCTCTCTCCTCCTCTCAAAGAAGTTAGGGGATAGATATCCATGTTAGAAACTAAAGCAGGTTAAACTTCTCAAAAAAAGGTGAGAGGAATGCTATATGAAAGATCTTGTTAGGATTTGAAGACTGCTCAACATTCCATATAAGCAATGAAACATACAATGAAAGAAACATCTTTCTTGGGAAAGAACCAAAACATGAGATATGCCTCATTCTCCCCTCCCCGACCCATGAGTTCCTAGTGCTGCCAGGCTCAGAGTGGTGTCCATTTTTGCACAAGTGGACAAATAGAGGGCTTTGACACACTAGTTTGCGGGGAGGCGGAAAGACCTTACAGTAGAGCTTGGGCACGAGTGTACAACCCCTCCTCTGATTTCCGTAATAGGGATAAGGGGCCTGGTTCTATTTACCACCACCCTGCAGGGGAAAGAAGTCAAGGAGCATTTCTGATAATAAGGCAACTAAATGTAGTGGCTGTGGGAGAGGAAAGGGAAGAAATGGGGAAGGGAGTAAGAAAAGGGAGAAGAAAACCACACACGTCTGCTAATTACTGCAAAGAAGAATCTAGTCCCAGTAAAAGAGAAGAGCATAAGGTGGTTGAAAGACAGGAGGTGAGCAGGAGTGTGAAAAAGGAGGGGAAGAAAAAAAAACACATGGAAATCCTGAGAAGTTCAGGGCATAGCAAAACACGGAGAGCAAAGAGGGTGCTTTCTACTTTCATGTAGTAAATACTCCTCTTTGGTGAGTATCTAGTTTAGTACTGCTGAGGAATCTCTTTAGCTTTTTATTATGAAACTTGTCTCTCTTTTTTTTTTAAAGGTGTTTTTTATTTATAAGAGAGAGAGAGCAAGCAGAGGGAGCAATAGAGGGAGAGGGAGAAGCAGGCTCCCTGCTAAGCAGGGAGCCCAATATGGGACTCGATCCCAGGACTCTGGGATCATGACCTGAGCCGAAGGCAGATGCTTAACCGACTGAGCCACGAAGGTGCCCTGTTATGAAACTTTTCAAACATAAATAAAAAGAGAGTGAAACACATAGAGAACCCTGTGGACCTGTTCTTCAAGCTTCAAGAAATAAAATCTGGCTCCACTCCCAGTCCCCACCCCTGGGTTGTTCTGAAGCTAATCCAAGATGTCCTGTCTTTTCACTGTAAATATTTCAGAGTTTATCTCTGAAGGATAAGGACCCTTTAAAAAATAAAAACATACAATTCAACTATCGTATCTTTAAAAAGTAATAATTCTTCGCTGTCATCAAATAGTCTGTTTTAAAGCTGTTTTGCAATTCTCGGCATATGTAGAATGAGGTCAGGTCCCCCCATTTATGCTTTATAGTGGCCTGTACCCTTTCTCTACGCTTCTTATCACTCTTTCCCACTGTATTATTATTTGTATGAAGAGTCGATGGCGTCTCCACTGACTTCTAGTCCCCTCGAGGACAGGGGATTTTGCTCTCTGATATATCCTAGCACCTATACCTCGGACCCAGTGCATGGCAAACACTCCTCACATGTGTGGAATGAGTAATGCACACCTGAATACCAGTGCTTTGTTCAGAGCCTGGCGGATACTTAATTCAGAAAGTGGCTAAAACCAGACTGGGGGGGGGGGATGGGTACAACGAGTGATGGGGATGAAAGAGGGCACTTGCTGTGATGAGCAGTGGGTGATGTATGGAAGTGCTGAATCACTGTATATTGTACACCCGGAACTAATATAACACAGTATGTTAACTAACTGGAATTAAAATAAAAACTTAAAGAAAAAAAAAAAGAAACTGGCTGAAACCAGAGTGACAGCGAGACCCATCCATCAGCCTTGAGGTCCCCCATATTGCCTTAAAGAGCCTAATACTACTGGTAGGCTCTTGTCATCATCAGAATAGCCTCTAGTTAGCATTCATTTGTGTCTGGATTCCAGTTCGATACCTCTTTCTACACATCAAGAATTGATTGATACCATACACCCAAAACTAATATTGTGCTGTCTATTAATTAACTGGAATTTTTAAATTAAAACTTTGAAAGAAAGGATTGATTCGGGAAGATTCACAGAGGTAGACATGCAGAAGACATGCAGAAAGCAGGACAGAAACATTAAACCAACAAAACATGAAGGAAATTGATGGTGAGGTATTTTCCGTGCCTCAGAGGGTGTTCGAGGTGGGCGCCAGGATAGGGCGTTGGAAGGTGTACCTATTACCATTTGTAAAACGAATCAGTCCTACCCTAAGGTCTTAGCTTAGGTTTGTTTTCCTCATAACTGATCCAAAATTATAGTATTTAAGTCTGACCTATAAGAAAAGTAAAATGAGAACCAAAATTCCCAGACTCTTACGTAACAATAAATATACCCTTTAAAAATATACTGTGCCAACAAAATGCAGCTAGTCCACGTAGATTACTGGGATGTGAAGCAGCTGTGCCCTGCAGTTTGGATCAGAGTTAAAGCAGCAGAAAGACATATTTCTAGCCAGTCTTGTGGGCTTTGAGAGTATTAGCACCAGGAAGCTTATCTGATCCAGAGGCTGAAATTTCCTACTTTCTTTCCCCATTGCCCGCATTGGTCTTCATCTTTCAGAATTTATCAGCTTTGAACACCTTGTAGGTGATCTTTCTGAAAGCTGACGCAACCTGGAATATGATTTCCAGATTTCTTCATAATTAAAACAGCATGTGGTGCATTTTTGGGTGCAACATGATCACGCCAGAAGTAGCCTTATAAATGGAACTGATTCTGTTCTCACTACAAAGCCCAGTCTGCCCAAGGTGACCTACCAACCGTCTGGCTCCTTTCCCGACGTGCGCATGCGTGTGTGTATTTTTTCTCCCTGCTAAGGACAAGCTATATCTACATTTTTTTTTCTAAGCTCCCTTTGGAAAAGTACTAATCTCCCTTCTTTGGGAAAGAGCATATTAGCTTCCTGTGTTTGAAGGGGGGGAAGTAGCATATCCTGCAATGTTCATGGTGCCCAGCTTCTGTCAGCCTTGATACTTGAGACATAACTTAATCTAATGAAAATTTATAGAGAGGTTTAGGAGATTGCCAAAACCAAACATAAGAGGTATTGTTAGGAGGTCAAGTCCTGTGCACGTATTCCTAGCTGGTCTTTAGAACACAGAGTAAATTAGATTTAGAAGGGCCCCTTGGCATGTCACCTTGGGGAACACCATTCAGCTGTTGCTTACCTTTTGATAGTCAGTGTTTCAAAGTGCTGTCTAAAAGCGTTTACTGACTGCTACCATGTGCCAGGCATTGTGCTAGATACTGGAGAGTCAAAGAAAAAGTGAGACTGTTTCTTCCGCCAGAGGAATAGAAGAGAAAATATCCATGTAGTAAATCATATGTAGTAAATGTATTTTTCATTAAATTTTTGGTTTAATTATATACACACATACATGCACATGTGTTTCCGTGTACTGGATCTCAATATAGTGGAAAATAAAGTTTGAAGAACACTGTGATAGAGGGAAATAGACATAGCTAGTGAAAGCCATAATGTGCAGAGGTTTCACAGGAGATATCTCAGAAGATTCGTGAATGGGAATGATCAGTTTTACTGGAGGGCTGGAGCAAGACTTCAGGCTGAATCTTGCAAGCTGAGTTGGTCTTAGCTGACCCCAGGTGGTAGGGCAGGAATTGCAGATGTGCCCGTGGCAGTGTGGGCCTAGCGTTATGTGATTCTAACAAGCCTCCAGCCCTCTGCTCTGTGTCGGCTGGATTGTCCCCGGCGCTTGGCCTGACATGGAGGAGTAGAGACCGTTCACTGTCATTCAGCATTTGGGGTTTCCGTTCCAGCTCAAAAGGATGAATCTGCATTTGAGATAAGAGTTTCAGGTATGGACCTGGGATTCATACCTTCCAACACCACACACACACATACACGCACGGCAGTTTAGAAGACTGTGCTATTGCTAGGCTCTGTCGATGTACGTTCATTAGTGCCTATCCGAGGATCAGCACCTTTACATGTATCAAAACTTACAGAAACATGTGATCAGGTTAGTGTATTATGGTACAACCCTGTAAAACCCAAGAGAGCCTCACTCAGTGAATGAACCTTCTCCTTATGATTGGTTTAAGATGCTGCATTTTAAATAATCCTGAGTCTTATTTTTACTTCAGTCATTCATTTCATTCCATTTTGAGCACCTGTTAAATGCTAGGTACCATGCTGGGCGCTGTACGCATAACAGTGAGACTCCATCCTTCTCATGAAGGAGCCTCCCTGGGGAGACAGGCAGCCCATGGGAATAGCAGGGGGAGGAAATGCTCTGATAGTGAGAAACGCAAGGTGCTATGAGAGCACAGAAGACGGACCTGGCATCAGTGCAGCCTTCCTCGAGGTGGTCCTCATTGATTTGTCTCTTGAAGAGTAAGTGGGAGTCACAGGCAAAGAGGCAGGGAAAGGAAGTTCCTGGCTGGGGGAGCGGCCCAGGCAAGAGCTCTGGGAGCTGGGTGTGCTGTGTTCAGGGGTCTCTAAGTGCGCTGGCAGGGCTGCATGGAAGCTAATGAGGAAGAATGATCAGAAGGAGCCCTGCGCTAGCAGAATAGGACTTCAAAGCCAGAATCATTTCAAAACACAATTATCCTGTTAAAAGCACACAGCAACTTCAGAGACTCTTGTATTCTCCATAGCAACACATTAAATTACATTCTTTGGGCCTCAACTGTTATCTTGGTCAACCAAATATCTGCCCTTGGTCTCTAAAGGCAACCCACGGAGCTCTTCTAGGAACCAGCCACATGAACGGGCCAGCTGCCAGCATCGTGACACGTCTTTGGGATATGGCAGTGGTTTGCTCTAAAGCTAACTCACTGGTTCATGAGACCCAATTGTGCGCCTTTCTTTCCAAGTCAGTGCTCAGTGATCTTACTGTTAGGAGCTTAGAATGGATCACGAGGGGAGTATTTACACCACAGAAATCAGCAAATACTATACATCAGGGCTTTCTGGTTGTTTGGTTCACTTTGTTTAGTTTGTTCTAGAAGGCTCCTTGTTCAGCATGCACCAGCCCACCACTGGATATTTTCTTCCTTTGAAACTCCTAGCTGGAGATATTCCTTCTTGCCTTTTCTCCTCCTGAGCAACCTGTTACCAAGGACCTTGCTACAGTTCTAGCAGCAGATGAGTGGAAGTAAAAGACCACATGGACATGATTTCAGCTGTTATCTTTTCTGCCCCCTCTGGTTTCAGGTTAAAGGAGATCCAAATGAGCGAGTATGATGCCACAACGTATGAAAGGTTCTCAGGTGCTGTTCGGCGGCAGGTGCACTCCCTCCGAATCATCCTGGATAATCTACAGGTAATCCTCCCACAGTGGACCTAGAAAATAATCTGGGCCCAAAGCTGGACCCATCCCAAAACTACTGAAGAAAGTTATCCAAACCCTAATCAGCCAGTCAGAAAATATTAATGCCGAAATGTTTGAGTGAGACTGTGGCTCACTCCATGCCTCCTCAAGTGAGTTCTCCAAGGAAAAATATTTGACCCCACCTGTCCTGTCCAGGAAGCAGTAATTTGACCAACAACTCTAGAAGACACTAGACTTCCTGATTCCCCACCTAGAAGATCTATGAGCATCCCACCTTAACTAGAAAGTCACAGATAGACTTTCTACAATTCATTTTACTGTCATGGACTAGAAAGACAGAGGAGCATTTTGGGTCATCCAGACCGTGTACTCTCTGTGTCTCCTGGCATCTCCTCCTGTGTTCCCCGTACCCCTGCTTTGCCTGCCATTTTTCAGTTTTAGACTGTGTTGTCTCAGAATCAATTGAAACTGCTCTTGCTCCTTAAAATACTGATTAAGATGCTTCAGGATTTCCCAAAGATTTGTCGTTTGGAGAATTTGCTTTAAAAAAAAAAATCCATAGGCAAATTGTGTGAACAAAGTAACATAGAATGATTGGATTTTTTCCAGTAAAGACTCACTTTACCAGTTCTTATCACCCTGGGCCTTGAGGGCAACTTCTGGGTGATCTCCAGGGCAAAGCAAAAGGTGAAAAAGAGCCAAAATGAGTGGTTCATAGGAGATGAGGTTGGTGAGAGGCCGTGCTCATGCTAAGACTAAAGAATGAGTGCTTTAGTTAGTCATTCATTTCTGAAGTTCTTGATGCACTCCGGACATTAGGGATAGAAAAATAAAACTCAGGCCCTGCTCTCAAGGAACTCAAAGGCAAAGAGGCAAATGGTTTCTTACGTTCTATAGAGAAGTGTGTGCAGAGTGCTATGGAAGGAACGAAGAAGGGCTTCGTGGAGAATGTGGTGCTTAAGTTCACACTTGAAAGATGCTGAGGATTTTCCAGATGGTTGAGGAGCCAGGGCGTTCCAGACATGGGACACGGGATGTATAAGTCCAGGTTTTTCAGTGGGACTGAGAAGAGCCTGTG
Source organism: Ailurus styani (assembly GCA_002007465.1). Taxonomy (NCBI): domain Eukaryota; kingdom Metazoa; phylum Chordata; class Mammalia; order Carnivora; family Ailuridae; genus Ailurus; species Ailurus styani. The sequence continues at coordinate 2,333,163 of LNAC01000288.1, read as the reverse complement.
TGTGGTCGGGGACGGTGGCAAAGGAGAAGGCTATCAAAACCTTCGGGTGCCTGGGTGGCTTAGTTGAGCGTCCAACTCTTGATTTCGGCTCAGGTCATGATCTCAGGGTCTTGAGATCAAGCCCTGTGTCTGGCTCCACATGCAGCAGGGAGTCTGCTTGAGATTCTCTCTCCCCCTCCTCTCTGCCTCTCTCAAATAAATAAATAACTCTTTTTTTAAAAAATCACAGAGGCCAGATCACAGTCTGGCCGTGGATTCCATGATTACATGCAGACAATATTGAGTGTTACCCTGTGTACAAATGGGCCACTAGATGATCCACTAAATGATTCACTGGAGAGGAATATGAGAATACATTTTTTAACTGAAAGAATGAGAATCCTCATCTAGTATTAGTTCATGTCTTGATTGGTATTCACTGCGCAACAGGCTTTCGTTACTCCTACAGACATCACCACATTTAATCCTCACAGCAGCCCTTTAAGATAAATAATACTATGTTCACCAAGTCAGCCAAAGGAAGATAAGGTAAGCCCACTGTGACTTCTTCAAATAGCCACCCATCAAGCCTGGGTAAGAGTTGGGGTTGCCATTAAGGAATGACTTCTCCTAAAGCTCAATGATGAGACCAGTATCAGAAACAGTGTCTGGTTTTGCTTTCCACCCTCAAAGAGAGATGTGAAAGAAAACCACGAAGGGCTCAAAGAAAAGCAACAAATACGATTAAATGGATAGAAAACAAGAAATTGGCACTTATTTAAAAAAAACATAAGGGGATCGGGGTTAATAACTTTCTAGATATTCTCAAATAGAGTAACTTAATTATTTCAAGGATGTTTTTATTCTCTTCTTCCCTGGAAATTCGAAAAAGAGAAAGTGGGCTTAAATAATAGCAAGAAAGAGTTCTACGATAGAAGAAAGGGAATAAAAATGATATAATCCTCGGAGGAGAACCTAAAATGGTTGTAGAACTACCATCTCTCCAAATCTTCACAAATAATACAAGCATGTTAATACTAGCAGGCATTTACTGAGCAATTGCTGTGTGCCAGACATTCTCCTAGATGCCTTATATTATCAGGAGCATTCTCACAATCTCTTCCATCATCATTGTCGTTGTCATCTCTTAGTGACTAAGAGCTCCAGCTCTGGGGCCAGACAGCCTGGGTTCCAGAAAATGCAATGATAGATAATAGGACAGTTATGCAGATCGACTCAGATGATACACGCAGACCGTTTAAAACAATGCCTAGAGCAAAGCACTCTTTACGAAAGGATTTGACTCATCATTACTTCCTTAATTTTTGCTAGTATTTGTCAGCCTGGACTGCAGGCCAGACACCCAGTCACAAACTTTACCTGCGTTCATTGTGCTGGTGAATCCTTATGATAACCAGTAAGAACTATTTTCTACATTTGATAGATAAGGAAGCCGAGGCATGTAACCTGTCTATTCTCACGATCTTCTGGAATGTAGCTATTTTGTTCCCGCTTTGTACTGAGGGAACTGAAGAGTAGAAAGACTTGGCCTGGGTCATGTAGCCCGTGAAGGGGTATCTGAGCCCGAAGCTTGGGTCCCCGTTATCTATTAGGCCTCTGTTATCCACTACCAACTGTGCGATTCCATGAGAACAATCTTTCTCACATATACTCGTAAAGCATATTACAGTGTTATCCAGATGCCAACGTCGCATTTTCAAGTGTTTCCCTTATTGAATATGAATATATATATCTGTATGTGTATATATATATATATATGTATTTTTTTTAATCCACAGAAGTGTTATTCTCAGGTGGGCTTTCTAGTCCTCCACATAGACAGATAGTGCTAGTTCAAAACACAGCTACTGGCCAAAGGTAGACACAGCCTCAGGTGGAATATGAGTCTTTAGGTTGTAACCAAAACAAGAAGGCTTTGTTTGGTCCCCCTTTCGCCACCATCTGTCAGTCCTGTGTGGGTCTGATGGACTAATAGCTCCCAGCTGTGCTGAGGTTGCTGCGTAATCCCGGTAACCACGGGTGTTTCCTTGGTGAACAGCCGAAAGTCTGGCCAGGAACTAGCAAATCATCATTTGAGATGACTTCTCAAAGTACGGCTTCAAGCCCACGCGCTGATTCCAGGCAGCGGGGCTGAGACGTGAGGAAAAGGAACATTGTTGTCACTCTTGTTACGATGTCTGCTCCAACACATGTGTCTGGTGCAACTCCTGGCCTTCTCAGTTAAGGTAGCCATTGCTGGTGACCTCCCTTTGCTTCTTGACTAGATTCTATATGGGATAGCATAGGGTCCTGGGTATTGGACCTTTTAGGAATCAATAGCAAAAATTGTCTTATTAGACTAGAGTCTGTTATAACTTCAGTTGTGTTTGGTTCAGAATCTGAATGTCTGATTCCAGCATTCCCTGACAAAAGAAAATATCCATTCCACAAAAAGCCACTGATTGTAATCATCTCTTCTCTCCAGCGTTTTGCTGATCTACAATCAGTAATTTCATTCTCAGGCTAAACTAAATTAGCCTTTCTCTGATTGCTTTGGCTAGCATGATATCTCCACGAACCAACAATTATGTTCTTTTTTTTTTTTTCCTTGAGCAGTTCGAAATGAGCTTAGGCTGAGATAAACAGTGTTTTTGAACATTGATGTGTGACGTGCACTATGCTTGGGCACTGGGGCCACAGAGATTCACGGGATACTGTCCCTGTCCTCAAGAAGGCTATAGTTCTGAGGAGTGGGAAAGACGGGCACCCAAACAGATCATTTCAGTTGAGTATGGTAGGCGTCTAGGTAGACAGATGCAGAGAAGGCAGTGGAAGCCAGAGGAGAGGGATTCTAGGATAGATTTTTCAGGAAAGGACACATGAGCTGGCTCTTGAAGGATACACGAGTATTCACCAGTTAAAGGAAAGAGAAAACAATGCCCCAGCAGAGAACATGGCATGGACGGAGGCATGACACTGAGGTCTCAAGTGTGAACCTGATCAGGCGGATCTCAAGTGTGAGCAGGATTCCACTTAGCGTAAAATGCACACAAGGACTTGGTGCTAAGAGGCAGGTCAGTGCCAGGCAAGGAATTTAGACTTTATTCTGAGCACCCGCTTTATTCATATGTAAAGAATGGAAAGCATTTTCCCATTGCTTTTATTTAATTTATAATAATTGTATTTCATCCAGTAGACATTTGTTGAATACCTCTTTTGTCTAAGGGTTCTTGCCTTCAGTGACTAACTTAGGAAAGAAGATACATGTGTAGCTGTAGTAGAAGACACAATATGGTAAACACCATGGTGGTGTTTTAAATAAAGTGCCATGTTATGTAGACAAATGTGTGAGCACTTTCCAGTCTGTGCTGTTAGGGAAAACTCAGAGGAAGTGCCATTTGAGCTGGACCATGAAGGAGGAGCATGCTTTCAACTGCTAACTCTTCTAAGAATGGGGATGGAAGGAGAGTCTTAACCAGAGCTTCTCAAACCTTCCTTGGAGAGGGACCAGGTTTTTTCATCGACCATGAACTAATGCTTTTATAAAATAAAATAGAAATGAATTCTGAAAAAAAGATATAAAAATGAACATACAAGATTCAAACTCATATTATTTAATATTAGATTCAGCAAACATAAAAACACTCTGTCAAATTGCCGTGCCAGTTTTTAAATGCTTGCAGTTCACTTCTGTAACTTATTTCATCATGGACCCGTGTTTATTCACCAAGGGCAGTCTGCATAGCTCTGGTCTAGATGGAAGCAACCTATGAGCAGAGGAAGAAGCCTTGAATACAAGGCTGTTTGGAGCACAACAAACAGTCCAGTAGAATAGAGTTCAGAGTTTGGGGATGGAGCTGGGGGCAGTGGGTAGCAGGAGAAAAAATGAGAGGAAGCTGAACCCCCAAGGGCCTTGAGTACCATGCTGACTGTATTCCATAATCAGTGAGGAGTGTGAACTTGACTGAGAAAGGGAGTCGTAAAGTTGTACCTTCTTTAGGAGGCTTCATAACCATGGAGAGAGAAGGTTTCAGAGGAGAAAGAGGGAACCCAGAAATCAAATCATTAAAATTACTTTCAGTATCCAGGTAAGAAGTGATAAGAACCTGTGCCAGGGTAAAGGAAGTGAAAATGGAAAGGATGGGACAGTTTGGACGTAGGATGGGAAGACAGTGACTGATTGAATGTGAGGTGAGGGGAATGGTGAGGTTTTCAAGCCCTAGAGAACAGTGATAGGGAAGCCAGGAAGAGGAGAGGCTTGTGGAGAAAGCAGATGTTTGGTCTGGATGTTACCATGTTTTCTCACTCCTGGGACACCTACGTAAAAATGTCAAGAGTGATATTTGAAGATTTTAAGATGTGAATCTGGAGTTCAGGGGCAAGGTTAAGACCAGATAGGTTGCATATCTGTATACATATCTATGTCTGCATTCTTAAGGTCATCTGTATAGGGCAACAGCCCAAGCCAAGAGAACAGGTGTGTTGACTAAGGTGAGAGTACAGAGCAAAGGGAGAGGAAAGATGGAAACAGCCACATCGGGGAATGTCTGTGTTTCAGGGAGAACAGTAAAATGACAGTTACTCTTTTCAGCACCCAAATGGCTCATCACTCAGCACATGGCCTTAGTGGCCCATGAGGGACTAGTGCAGCCTAGAAATACAGTCCTGACTTCCAGGCTGCTTGAACACAGGCCTCTAACTTGGTCTTCGCCAGATGGCCATGAACATGTTAAAAGAGCAAAATGCTGTAAACGGAGAAAAACCATATGACAGAAGAAATGAGGGAAGAGTGCACGTGACATGCGAGAAGCTTTGAAGAATTTGTGCCAAGTGGAGTGTGATGAGACGCTAAGAATGACAGTACTGGCGACAACTCAGAAACCTCCCTAAGAAATAGCATTACTAGCCAGGAAGTGCATGAAACCCAATAACATCAAATTGGCCTCCCTTACACGGAGAGGGGGGAATGGAAGCCAGAACCCTCAAGCCAGTGAGTAGCAGATCACTTGACCTCCATGTTGTCACTGCCAAGCCGCAGCAGTTTGAAGGCAGCAACACCGGGAGCAGTGGGGGTAGGGAGGTCTAGATTTTAGGCCGTGGCTACAACAAACAGAAAGCTGGAGAGGGAATAACACCGGGAAAGGGGCCAGGCCAGCCTTAACTTTATGCTTGGCTTGAAGATGAGATCAAACAAATGCTAAGTGGCCCCCTTGCAATGGCTTTTCCAAACAAAGTAAGAAATGATGTGGAGATGAAGTTCTCATGCTGTGACGGTCCACAGTTCCAGCTCCTTCCCTACTAAGTTCCTGAGCTAAGTAGTATAGATTTAATTCAGCTAAGAACGCCAATTTAAAATCTTCAAGGAGAACTCTGATAATGACAAAGTGGCGAGTCACCTCGAGCAAGGAGAGTCGGGTCCCAATCTGTTCCCAAACAGTTTTGTATAGCAGTCTCATCATTCAAGAGTAGGGACACCCAAGAACGAAATAACATGGGATCTAAGAGGATTCTGCAGTGAGGCAGAGTGACACGCATCCAAGATGTAGGGGAAGGTGATGCTGCTGGGCTAGAGGATTTTCTTCAGAAAACACCAGAGTTCTTGAAAACATCTGCTTTGTGTTTTCACAAGTCAAAGAAACTTGAAGTATGTGAAATAAGACATGGATTTTAAAACGTCTGGCTAAGAAGCAAGCAGGAATAGTAAGGGAGTTAAATGCAATAAGGAAATACTATTAAAAAAACAAAATGCAGTCCCAAAACTGAAATCTACATTAAAAGTATAAGGAACAGACTCGATCCAGTCTTCAGTCTAAATACTAACGTAAGTGGAAACTTGAGTTGTTATTCCAAACTGCAGAGGCAATACAGAGATAAAAACCAAAAGAAAGCTGATCAATAAAAACAGAGCAGGGAGCTAACACACCAAGCCAGGAGCCCTCCCGAGAAGCAGAACCTTGGCACATGGTGAGCATTCAGTAAATGCATGCTGAATGAACCAATGATATTCCCAGAGAAGGCCTAAAAAAGCTCATGAACAATAATCAGATTAACAACAACAACAACAACAAACTGTACTGAGCTAAAGACAGTCCTAAGTCTATGGATGAAAAACACTTCACTGAGAACCAGGCGAAAGTAATCCAAAGAAATGAGTGCCTCACCACAGACTCATGGAACGCTAACATTTCCAAAACAAAGAAAATATCTCCAGAGCATCCCAGCAGACAAAAAACAAGCTGTTGTTAGACAAAAATTAATCTTACATTAGTTGTCTCTGAAATGTTGAACGCCAGAAGATANGGGCGGGGGGGGGGGGGGGGAGTTGTGAGCCGAGAATTCTGTAGTCACCAAAGTCCAAGGAGATCAGAAGCACACTTTCAGATATTCAGAGACTTAGCATATATGTCACTGAAGTACTCATTTTGAAAATAATTGTGAGTTAAAGATGTATACACATGTGTACACACCCATACATATATAAAATAAGCACATATGTTTAAATATGCAGCCGATGAGGAAGGGAATTAGAATTCTTAAGAAGGGGAAATTCATGGTATAAAAGGACTTGGAATGAGCCTCAGAATCAGTTAAACACAGAATCAGCTCTAAATAATTGTGGCCAATATGTTTCAAAGAAAACTCAGGTATAGAGAATAAGGCTATGAAAAAGATACACAATATTTAAAAAGTGTACTGAATAATAACAAGCGGGGCTTAAATTCTCATAGTATCTCACAAATTAAGCAAAAAAACCAAGAAGTTGATAGGAGGGATAGAAGGAAACAGAAAGTGTGAGAATTCATATTTTATGCAAGAAAGACAAATACTATTTCATTCCTGAAAATAGAGAAAAAGAAGTTCAGTCAGGCGTTATAAAATTTTAATCATGCCGGTATTTTTTAATGCATTTGCTGAAAATTGCAATGCATTTTCATAAAGATTCTTGTGATTCCTATGTGGAGAGGGACCCACAGGGACAAGGGGAGAAGCAGGGAGGCCAGACAGGAGGGCGTGGAAGGGGACGAGGTGGTGGGTATGGTGGGTATGGGGAAGCTGGCGTTTGCCGGGACACTAGACATGAGACCTGAGAGAAAGAGGAGGCAAAGATGCCTATAGACATGTGGCCTGAACAGCCCAAAGAATGGGGCTACCAGCAGCCTTGTACTGAGCTGAGGACGATGTGGGGGAAAGCAGGACTGGGTAGATCTAGGGTCCATTTGAACTGGTCAATTTCCCGTGCCTGTTGTATGTCCACACTGCTACATGTGGGTCCTGGCTCTTTGGGGGTAAAAAATTTGAATTCTTGAAGTACAGGCATAAAATTGCTTTTATTCATAAAAACCAATTATAAAATGTCAGTACGTTGTGACTCAAAGTCATAGTTTAGTTTCACATCAGCAAGCAGGAGAACAAACTTTTCTAACGAGGGTCGTATTTGTGAAGTACGAATCAGTATTTAACTTTGCCATGAGAGGTCACGTCAAGAAACAAGGAACTCCTTAACACAGGAAGGTCTGTCTCTTCTCTTTCTGGGGCAACCCTGTTTCAGCATTTAGAGCAGCAAGCGACCCAATAGGTGTCTAGAAAAATACTTTTTGCTATGTCAAAATACTGAGAACCATAAAGAAAATGTTATTATTTCCACTGATTTATAATTTGCTATTTTATGAATACTGTGCAGAAGTTTACCTTAATTCAGCATCTTATTTTTTTAAGGTGCAAATTAATAGCATAAGAAGTGTACATTGGTTGAACATGGAGAAATGTTACAGATAACAGGAGTTAATGTTTAATAAAAGAATCACTGCTCCCAGGTATCCTCAAACATCCATTTACATTACTTCATTCACACAAGAAGTATTTAGTGGTGATTCATCTATATGCCTTATTCTGTAGAATGTATGTGCTTTCTATAAAAATTGCCACTAAAGTCTTTCTGATCTCTTCATTAAATAAATTGTGAAGGAATAATAGAAAATCAGCTTACTTGTAGAGTTTACAGATGAAGGAAGTCCTGATTAACCACAACCCAGAGAAGCGAAGACTTAAGATTAATCAGAATACTTTCAGTGCTGAAATCGCAAGATCAGGTGTCACAAACCACAAGATAATTGGTTTTTGTCAAGTGTCTTCTTCCTAAGGTCCTCACTGCTGCAGGTGAGTGTGGACATACTTTCTGGTTAACCAATTATTTCCCAGAAAATAAATTAACCAGAATACGTCATCCTCTGAGCATTTCAATTAGTCTAGGTGTTCTTTACATGAACATAATAAAACCATGTTTCTTTTCTAGAGAGTCTGTAATGTAGATTTTTACTAGTGAAACCTAGCTTTATATGTAATAAATTCTCATTAGTATGAACTTATTGTATAAGCCAAAACAGATGGGCATATTTATAAGAATACTTTACTTCATGCAATGAGAATATACTATAAAGCTCATGTTTGAACCTTTGTTATACATGAAAGCATATCTTTAAATGCAGTATGAACTTACTAGGTAAGGACATATCTCAGTGAATCCCATAAAATACACGGTCCATAATAATAAATATTTCTGTTCCAGCCCACAGTAAATTTTTAAAGCGCTCCCCATCCAGCGACTTGCTTCAAGAGTATCCATTCTGACAGGCCTCTTCCTGTTTTGAGTTTCCAAAAATGGGTGGGCTGGCTAGATGGCAGATAATAAATTATCTGGCCATATTTATCTGCAAGTTCTAGACTTGAAAATTAATGAATAGTGCTACTAGTATAAAAATGTCTTTGTGCCCAGTAGCTCCGGATCAAAAGGCTAGTACATACTTTCACTTCTCAAAAACAAAAACTACTGGCTCATGTTCCTAAAAATATCAGTGACCAGCAGAACCAAAGTTCATTTTTCCACAGATAAAAAGGAAAGGAGTATTCTATACCTCCACCAGAATGGCTAACAGATTTTTTTTTTAGCCATCAATATCAAGTGTGCGTGAGTATATGAGCAGATGAAACTTTCCTACTGCTCATGGGAATATAAGTTGGAAAAAATTCTTTGGAAAGCTCTTTATTAGTATCTCCTAAAGCTGAACGTATCCAGGGTTCCTGCCCAACAGAAGTACCCACACACCTGCTCCAAGAGACATGCTCAGGACCACTCCCAGCGCCATTATTCTTCATAGCCCCAGAGTGGGAACAGCGTCATCGTAGAGTGGATAAATTGTGATGGAATCGTAGGATTGACTGTCACGACGGCAGCGAGCGAGAATTAATTAAAGAGCTGCACGCAGCAGCAGAGGTAACCTGACAGTAGCCGTGTGCATCCAGAGAAGCCAGACACAGAAGAGCATGTACTGTATGGCGGCCATTTTTACGAAGTCCAAAGCCCTGCTGGTAGAAGTCAGGATAGGAAGTTCCCTTTGACAGAGGGAGGGAGATATTCCAGACGGAGCCCTGGGGGGCTGTGAAGGTACAGGTGGTTACGTGGGATGTTCACGTCTAAGTTCACTGAGCTCTGCACTTCAGATGTATGCACTTGACTTAAAAGTATGTTGTACTTCAATTTTAAAGTCACCCGGAAAAGGAAGAAAGGGATAACACATTTATTGGAAAAAGCAGATTCCTTCCCTCACTCTCACCCCAAATTTTACTAAGTTCTTTTCCTTCTACTGGCACACATAATAGAAATAGTCTTGAACCTAGAGAGCACCTTAAGTGGTAATAATCATATCTAGGAAAAGAAGCCACATCAGCATAAGAAAATCAGACCTAAATTCCCTAGTTTCTTCCATGATGGTGAATCCAGAGACAGCAGACAAATATAGTACTCTAAGGGAAAAGTAAGCATTTTATAATTCTGGAGCCTCCCTATCATGGGCAATAATAGGTCCCCTAAAAGGGAGCCCCCTTTATCATATTTACTAATTATTAGCAAAAGAATTATGCAGTGCTGTTGGACCAGTTGTTAACAAACCCACTGAATCAAAGGCTGCATTTTATCGAGATCCCTAAGTTATTCGTATGCACATTAAAGTTTGAGAAGCCTTCCTCTCCAAGCTAGTCTCAAAGACATATTTCATAAAAATATAAAAGGATATTTTTAAGTCCTTTGGAAAAAAAACTTATTTTTGTTTCAGGTTTTAAAAGTCATGAGTTCATTATATGAAAACTGGAGGAGTGCCTGGGTGGCTCAGTCAGTTAAGTGTCCAACTCTTGATTTCACCTTAGGTCATGATAATCTCAGGGCTGTGGGATTGAGCCCTGTGTTGGGATTTGCACTCAGCATGGGAGTCTGCTTGAGATTCTCTCCCTCTCTCTCCCTCCCCCCATCCCCAGCTCGTGCACATGCATGTGCTCTCTTTCTCTCTCGAACGGAAGGGAGGGAGGGAGGGAGGAAGGAGGGATGGGAGGAAGGGAGGAAGGAGGGAGGGAAGAAGGGAGGGAGGAAGAAAATTAGAAAATAAAGAAATTAAGGGAAGAAAACAATATCACCCATAATTTCACAATCCCAAAATAACCATGACTATTAATATTTTTGTTTTCTCCCACATATTTTTCCTTGCATGTCTATAATGTACATACATATACATGAGATAATACTGTATGGACATGCTTTTATATGCTTTTATATGATTATCATGTAACATTTTATAGTAGCAATCAACTTTCGGTAAATTTTTATTGAACACCAGGTATGTGTCAAGCACTGTTCTAGATGCTGCCATTATGTAAGGGGTCTTATCCCATAAGCCTGACTTTCTAATGGAGCAGATAGATAATAGAGACAAAGAGGTAAATCATACATTTGTAAACAGTGATAAGTATGAAAAAAGTAAAACAGAGAGGAGCTACAAAGTGACACAATGCTTTCTTTTTTTCTTTTTTAATAACCCTTGCTCATGATTCAGACCTCTTCAATTCCTTTAGCATTGACATGTACTTTCTAGCCCTATTGGAAACTGTGATGTGCTCTCCATTTACTATTTGGTTAAATTGAGAGTTCCATATTGTACTTAGCTGAATTACATATCACTGGAAACCGAACAGCTTCCCTTGAATTTCTTCTATGTTATTGCCTTTTTTTTTTTTAAAGATTTATTTATTTATTTATTTATTTATTTATTTGACACAGAGAGAGAGAGAGAGAGATCAGATCACGAGTAGGCAGAGAGGCAGGCAGAGAGAGAGGAGGAAGCAGGCTCCTTGCTGAGCAGAGAGCCCGATGTGGGCCTCGATCCCAGGACCCTGGGATCATGACCTGAGCCGAAAGCAGCGGCTTTAACCCACTGAGCCACCCAGGCACCCTGTTATTGCCTTTTCAACGTATTGATGAAACTTCAAAAATTGAGGCTTAATGATTACAGTGGCACAGCTGTTACGTGACAAGTCACGTAATCTTGTTTCTGTTGTAATCCCATCCTCCTCTTAAACCTAGCCCTGGGTGCCGCCTTGATGACAGCTAACTATTGCTACCACATCCTCTTGTACTTTCTGCGGTACTTATTTTCCCAGTCTAGACTGGTCTGTGAGGTCCTCGTCTACGAAAGGCATTAGAAGCCAGTGCTCTGTGGTTTGATATCTCCAAGAATCACAGAATCTCAGGATCATAAGGTACCTCGGTGTTCACTCCCAATTGCATCTCCCCGCATACAGCATCCTGGAAACCTGAGGAACGATCCACTCCAGACATCAGGCATGATGGGGAAGAGGAAATAGGAGCCAGGTTCCAATCCCTTTTGTGGGGGAGAGAGCCTGAGAAGGCCAACACTGTGTGGTCAGCCTTGTCTGTCCGATCCATAGCCCAGTAGGAAAGGATTCTAGAAGACTCTGCTCATCCCTTTCTCCTACCACCTGTAGCTGTATATCTCATAGAGTTTCATGAGCTCATTGAGCTGTGTGCCAGTGAATCCCATTTTCCTATACGCTCATGGTGTTCTTACCAAGAACACATGTTAGGGAAGAACATAGTTCTGAGGGGCACACGTAAGATAATTCCTGGAATTAAGTGCCCACCAAATGTAATCTCTTTATGCTGGTGGCTTAGGAGTGTCTCTGTTTCATGCTCACATTAATATATTTGTATTCAAGTGAGGGGATTTTGCACCTGTTTGCAGCAAGGGTATCAGGAATAAGAAATTAATATAGGTACCTGCCTAGAGGTACAGTGTCTGGAGCTTCTTTGTGTAGTGGTTGGTCTGCTCCTAAAGGAGACACCGGGTGCCTAAAGCTTGGCTTTTTATTTTCAATGACAGTACTGTCTTTAAGTTACCTCCAATGAAACAGTGATGGAAGTATGCTTAAATTAATCTGGGCTTAGTTGTCCATAATGTATCTCCATGATGATGATACCAGCTGACACAGATTTTCAGGCTCTTCCTCAGCTAATGTAGCATCTCATTTACTCTTCACAAAAACTCAAAGTTGGGACTGGTGTTATCTTTATTTTAGAGTTGAGGACACTGAAATGCAGACAGGTTAAGTAACTTGCTTGAGGTTAGATATCTGATCGTGGTGAAGGGATGATAGGAACCAGGCTCTCTGATCTTAACTACCACTCTCATTTGTAGGCATGAAAATACTTTAGCTATAGTTCCTACTTCTTAATGTAAATATAGTCATTGGCTGTAATAAAATCATGCCTTGATTTGGGATATTTTCCTTCTTCATCATTTAACCACCATCTTGGTCCACCTGGCATAGTTTTAAGTCATTGTATCATGTAGCAATACCTTTGGGAAAGTAATTCAGATGGTATCTCATCAGAGGGACATGGAGGACACAACACATTCATGAACTATTACTTTCAGCTGTCTCCACCTGCACCCTAAGTCACAGAGAACTCAAATAACAAATTCTTTTTCAAAAAGGAAGAGTTCTGAAGATCACCTTTTCTCTGTGCCTGCGGACAACGTTAACAAGTTCAAGCCAATTATTTTGTTACCTAAGGGATTCACCAGAAGTACCGTGACAGAGGATGCATAAGAAATGTATCCCCACTGCATTTCTGGACTGTGCACATCTCTCCAAGGGCTCATTTTCATACTGCTTTCCCATTTTATGTGCTTTAAGTGAGTTCATTTTATCATTCCATGTGTTAAAGTGATTAAAACTGACAACATCTACCCAAAGGGCATTCTTTGTCGGAAGAGCAGAAACCAGTCCATTGATGAAACTGTGTTCATGCAGAAACATCACTTATTTGAAAAGATCCTGGGTCCATTTCCTGATTTTCATGCAGAAAGTGTGTCAGGTATCCTCCAGAAGTCATTAAAATAAGGATTTGTGTGTGTTTGTGTGTGTGTGTGTGTCATTGTAGGCTAAAGGTAAAGAAAGACAATGGCTAAGACACCAAGCTACAGGGGAACTAGATGATGCCAAGATCATCGATGGGCTGACTGGAGAAAAAGCCATCTACAAACGCCGGGGTGAGCTGGAGCCACAAGTAAGTAGTGGTGAATGAGTAGCCTCCGGTCTGTAGAGTACAGCTCTCTTTACAGACTAATGCTTTCTTGAGTTGCCATCTTTGTCAGAACACCATAAACCCTGAATATGGCAACCCAGTCTCCTGCCAGGGCCTCCCATCTGCAGACTCCACCAGAAGCTAGCAGCTGAGAGAGAGGCTGATGCCGTCCATGCAGGTCAGCTCCTAGGACACAGAGCAGGGTGCCCCTGGAGGGGAAATGGAAGACACCCAGTGTCACCCTGAATCCTGGAGGACTGTGCTCGTTAAAGCTCTAGAGCAATCTTGGTGGCCTTCTATGGTCTTATTCCCATCCTACACCTGAAGAAATTTTTAGAAAATAAGAAACTCTCCCTTCAGTAATTCCAACCACAGTATGTAAAGCTTTAGATGTCCCTAATATTAAAATATCTGCAGCAGAGTGGCAAACGTAAAATGGCAGTAGGTGAGATACTGCATCTCTCCTCTCGGAGGGCTCTGTGATCTCCTGTGTCCCAGAATAACCAGAATTCCTGAGTGGCCGCCGAGAGCTGGGGTATGGTGACTGGTGGGGAATGGCAGTCATTTGCTCCATTTAGATGTTTATTCAGAGAGGATCTTTTGGTAATTTGGGCAGTACTCATTTCTGTGTCATTGACATAAGTCAACAACTGCATTCTTCACTGACTCATCGTGGTCAACAAATGTGTTCAGATATATCTGAATTGCAAGTGGTCATGGAAGCATATGTGGCACTGTTCTTCATTTAGGCAGACTCAACGAGTTTTTAAGAAATATATTGAATTTTGTCTGAAATCATTGCCCTCCAACACCCACGCTGTGTTTTGGAAATTACTAACTGTGCTCATTAGCTTTCATGCATGTCAGCGAGTATATAATGACAGAATAATCTGGAATTTTTCCTCTTCCTTTTTTCCTATAAGTAAAGCTGACAAACATACTTTTGTTTTTAATTCTGCAAACTAGCAGCCATGAGTCCAGAATCAAACTGAAACTCGGAGGAGTTTCACATTTTAATCGACACTTGTCGCTCAAGCGCGGTTAGATGCCACGTTCATGCTTTAAGCTGCTGAGAAAAGTAATGAGGACTAGTAATGCAGGAACTGGAAGGAAGAGAAACCTGAAAGCTTACTAATAGCAGAAGACACTGAGGAAACATATTCCTTCAGTTCTTTGCCAGACCCCCTCTCACATAACCTTGTTTTAGGAATCTGATATTTCTGGCGGGCTTTGTGGAAAATGATTTGCAGGTCACTGCTTAACAGGTAGGAGTAAAATTGATATGGCCTTCCAAACTAACTCAATCTTGCTAGTGTAACTGATTCCAAGGCATGGCATGAAAATGACATGTTGGGGTTTATATCTTTCCAGATTATTATTTTTAAGAATAATAGCCTCGGTAAGGCGGTTTTACTAGCTGAGATTGGGCCTTGAAAGGACCATATTCAAAAGGAAAATCTTTCCCATATGGCCCCAATGACCAGCCCGAGTCTGCAATTCCGTTTATTGAAATACAATCCTTTCCACCTGCCAGATCAGCCTTGTGCCATGCTGAGCCCACAGCCAACCAGCCTACCCCGCGGCTGGCACTCTGGGACCTCTGGGAGCCCCTCACAACAGCAACCAGGGGTGGTTTTCTGGTTCACAAGACTTTTCTGTTGTTTCTCCACTCAGCTGGGCAGCCCCCAACAGAAACCCAAGCGCCTGCGCCTGGTGGTCGATGTGTCTGGCAGCATGTACCGCTTTAACGGGGTGGATGGACGGCTGGAGCGCTCAATGGAGGCTGTGTGCATGGTCATGGAAGCCTTCGAGAACTACGAGGAAAAGTTCAAGGTATGCCATGAACCAAGAATGATGAGAGGCATCACTGACAATATCTGCCCAAGAGTCACCCCTAGTTAGGGCATGACGAGTAGACAAAAGTCATCTCCTCATCAGCTCACTTATCAGCACAGAGAAAGAGAACCTTTTATTTTATCTGCCGTAATCATCAGAAAATGATTTAAAGGACCAATTACTATAGAAGAAAGCACTGCCCTTTAAGTGTGCGGTGTTAGTCATAAAAAACAGGCATATAGGAACACTACAGGCCTCTTCCCCAAATTTCTCAGAGCCTCTGTCCTCATCCCAGTTCCCACCACACCCCATTCTTGCCCCATTGCCAAGCAGACAGTCCCAAGGTTTGAGGACACTCTCAAAGAGCGTTATTCTCAGCCTTGCTGTGCCTTTCCATCTGGGCGAGGATTACACAGTAATACGTGACCCCCGACAATGAAGATGGCAATCCTGGGAGAAACGCAGTCTCCCATTTAAACTACGTCCATTCTGTGGTTGCTCGGTTCGCTCGGCGTCCTCCTTCAGAGGTCAAAATGTGGAGAAGGATGATGCCCCGTAGCCAGGTGACCGCCCAAGTGAGCCCAGCAATCCAGTCTTAATCAACTGCCCTCTGGCCTTTACCAGAGTGGATGACACATCACGTGCTACGTGGTTATTCTCAAAAGCAGCCTAGAGAAATGGTGTATGTGCCGACACGTGTAGCAGGTGCACGGTCTAGCCATAGGTATTCTAGATCATATTCAGCATCACACGTGTGATTCAGCAGAAATAGGTGGTCTTAGATCATTATTTAGCTCGACATCCCATCATAGGATCGCTTTCCTGAGACATGTCTGTGTGTTACAACGGAAACAGATTGATGGAACCCCTTGCGTTGTTTACTGTAAGCCTGTTTTAGAGCTCCAGGCCTCTCAGGGTCCCTTGTATGAAGATCTACATGAGAGAGTCCTCTTAGAATAAAATGGGAGGAAAAGATGGCCTTGGCCGGGGAGCGGGTTACCAGGCTCTGTACAAAGGCAGAATGAAAATACAAGTAGAATGTAGACTTTCCGTGTAGGGAGCAGCTTTGTCTCCCTTGAAGAACAGGGTTGCGTTTCCACTTCCCCCTGTGATTCGTGAAAACTACTGAACTATTCAATATTCACTAGTGTTTTAGTTGCCAGAAACTCAGAGCCAAACTCAGAGACCAGATGTGACAGCTTTATGGCCTGTGGCTTGTGCCCTGGTATTCAGCTTTTTCCTTCCCTTGACCCTCCATCTCTTCAGATGTAAGTTTCTCTTGATTTTGATTTTTACCTTTTTATGTTTTATGGTTTTCTCAAAAATATTTTAAAATATTGTAGATCCTTTCTAGTAGCAGGTTGAGTATAAGTCCTAAATCTCTTGGACCACGGTCAACCAGAGGATGGTTGAACATCCATCCATCACAACCGCATGAATCTCACCTAGTACTTTAAAACCCTTGGGTTCTGCTAATATTTGCATCAGCCCATCTGCCTCTTGTGTGAATCGTGAAGGTCCGTCCTCCTCAGCTTCCTCTGAGTTATATGGAGATGTTGCTCCGTTATAGATCGTAGCAAACATATAGCTATTAAAATTGGCATGTGTGTTCATATTATGTAGAATAAAATTTCCAGTTAGAGGATTTCTGTGCCTTTGAGAACAGAACCGCTCTGACAGGTGAAATTACTTCTTCTAAGTTTTTAGAAAGTTTTTTTAGGGGTTCACCAAGAGATCAGTGGACACAGCTTTCCAGGACTGGGTAAAGAGTTAAACAGAAGGCAGAAGGTGGCAAAGCTAATGGGGGTTCAGAAAGCCATTGCCACAGCCTGCAAGGAGGTGGCATGATTATCATGAGACACGTGGAATATTTCATTCCATCTCACACAGCAGAGTGTACAGAGAGATTGAGATTTGTCCAGTTCTCACTGTGAAAAGTCTGTTGTTTGGAACAATTATTAATGAGATAGGACATACTGCACCAACCCCCCCCCCAAAAAAAAACACAAAAAAACAAATGAACATGTCCCGGGATGTTGTTTTGCTTTGTTTCTAATTGACAGTTATAGCCCAGTTGTTGCCACATGACATACTGGATTTTCATACAGTGACAAACCTAGATTTCACACTTGCTAAGAGCGGAGTACTGGTGCAGTTTCCTGTCATCCTTGAGCTGAGAGCCTAGTGAGGGGAACACAGAAAGCCTACCAATTCCAATGGAAGATTCGACGAAAGACGTGTGGTCACAGAGGCACGAGCAGAGCGCACTCCTCTCCAGACATGTCCCCTCTCCAGGGCATCACCCCAAAAGTACTATTTTGCTGATAGTCTTTGATTCTCACAACAGTACAAACCATTTCCTCTGTCTTTATCAGAAAACCACAGATACATTGAGAAGATAACCAGATGTTACTGTGGTAATATAAATTATCACCAAATCCAGTCACTATTTAGAGCAAGAAATTATAGCAAAACACCAAGATAAGATAAACTTCCTTCGAAGTTTGAAATATCTTTGGGGTTTCTTTTATGCTATTAGATTCTTAATAGACAACACTTTAATTACTTGGGGTTTGTGCATTTTCTCATACTTATAAACATAATCCTTACATTCACTGCAGTTCCTTTAGAACTTTTTTAAGAGCACAGAAAGTCTCCAGTGCATTCAAATCTTTCCAACAAATGGAAAAGACATTAAGACTTCACAAAACAAGCTCTTTGAGGAAAAGCGGTTTTTGGGCAAGGACATCCGAGGCCTGGGGAAGAGGCGGGATGGGGAAGGCACAGGAGTCCCCTTCCAGCAAATTCCTCACCGTGTCCACGGACTTCAGAACGGGGTCGCTTTCCTAGGTCATTTACTCAGTTTCGTCATTCTTCACACAGGAAACCAAGACCCATGAACTCGAAGGACTTTTCCCAAAGTCAGAAGGCTAGTTGGAGACAGAGTAGGATAAGGCCAGGACTCCCCTTCTGTTTGTTTTCCCTTTCTGGTACTTTTTGTTTTGTTTTTTAAAATTCCCCCTTTATTTCCCAACTTTTTTATTTTGAAAAAGCGTGAACCTACAGAAAAGTTGAAAGAACAATAATATGAACACCCATGTGCCTTCGGTTAGATTCACCAATTGTTGATATTTTCTCTCATTTGCTCTATGTTTCTCCCTAAATATGTATTCTCTTCCTTCTTCTGAATCATTTGAAAGGAAATTCAAAATGTCATAATGCTTTAGCTCCAAATCTTTTATTATGCTTCTCCTAACAGTAAGGACATTCTCTAACACAACCTCAATACCATTATCACACCTAAGAAAATAATCAGTAATTTTGTAGTATCTTCTAACATCCAATCCAAATTCATTTTTCCCAGCTATCTCAGTGGTGTCTTTTTTTATGGAAGCATAATGAACCTGCAGGGTTATATTCCAGCATGGACAATAGTCAACATTTCCATCCATTACTCCGTGCTCACCATGATAAGTGTTTCCCAAAAGTGTCTTTTCCAACTGGTTTCCCCCCGCAACACACACACAGACACAATCCAGGATGCAGCGAAAGCCCACACTTGTTTTTCAGTTCCAGTGTCTTGTTAGCCTCATTTACCCTGAAGTGGCCACCTCACCTGCCAGTACCCTCTTTGCTTCTCAGGATGGGGGCTCTCTTAAGAGTTCAGATCGGTTGGTTTTTGGCATATCCTTCATCCTGGATTCATCTGGCTGTTTCCCCACGGTGCCATTTACCTGGTCCCAATATTCCCTGTGTTTCCAGAACCCCTGACAAGCTTCTCTCCCCACCATGCCCCCACCGGAGACTTCATACAATCTTCTCACCACCCCTGCCAACATGTCTACAATTTTGAGCGGCCACCAGCTCCCCAGTCTCTGCTGGGGCTCCCCAGCGTCCTTTGTCGAGGGTGAGAAGGAGGTGGGATGGAGCCTACTGGCTCCTGACTACTGGTTTTTTTGGAACTAAACATGTAAGGAAACATGCGTAGAAGATACAAAAAGAGTGAGAGTGAGGCCTCTGTGTAAGCGTCTGCCCCCTCTCTCTAAGCTCCCGCTTCCCCCTCCCGTGGTGACCACTGTTAGTGGACTTTTTTGTGGTCTCTTCTCAGAGATATTTGATGCGTGTTCATCAGGCGTGTCCCATCTCCTTGCTTCTGTATCTGTGGGCCCCATGCTCACATTCAGCTCCCTTCATCTGTGCATTCGTGTTCTCCTTTGTGAGAAAAATATGAGGCCTAGGAATAACAAAAGTATGTAACTTTCTCAGCAAATATAAAATGACACATAGGAAAATGACAGTTTTAGGAGTTCCTAGTGAAAAATTTATATTCCATAGCCCAAGAGGGCATCGCACTTGGTATCTTTAAGAATTAACAATGTGCTCTGAGACTCCCCACTCTGGGTCCCAGATGGCTCTAAATGTGGTCCTTCTCCAGTGATCCCTCCTTTGTCAGGGTGTCCAGTCTGTATTTGCTTTGAAACCTTTAGAAGCCACAGACCTAGCCCGGTGATCTGTACTCTTCCCCAAAACCTCTTTGTTTTGTTTTTTAAAATTCCCCCTTTATTTCCCAACTTTTTTATTTTGAAAAAGCGTGAACCTACAGAAAAGTTGAAAGTTGGCGTCTCCCGTGTGTCTTGTTTGGCTCGGGCTCGGCTCCCCAGCCCTGGGTCGTAGTCCAGGTCCAGGAGGCTCAGTGGGAGTCCGCCTCCACTTTCTCTTCCATCTTAGCATGGTCCATGCCAAACCACAGGGACCCTCGAGTAAGAATTACCGAGAAGAAAAGGTAACGCCATGGCAGGACACATTGCAAAACCATCTGGAGCTTTAAGTTTCTCATAATTGGTCTACCGACTGCATTCATTTATTCTCAGGGACAGCATTTATAGTCAGTCTCTTCAGACAGGAATAGCATTATTTGCTAATAATCGTTATAAACTCCTCTAATCTTATAATCGACAAAATTGTTAATGTTCACAGAGCACTGAAACACTGGAGCGAACAGAGGAATGGTAACAGTTGTGTAAACCATTTTATTTAAGTCTGAAAGCATTTTTTGCCTTAACTTCATTCCATTTTGTTCCTTGGTATTTCTGCAAGCCCTTGAGAATATTTTCACTGGAACCTTAAGGTAGACCTCCTTTTCAAAACTCTTAATGCCTTTTTTTTTTCTTTCTTCAAAGTATTCCACCTCATCAAAAGTTAGGTAACTGTTTCTCCTCTGAGCACTAAGTAGTGACACACTAGAAAAGAGACAGATTTATTTAGTTATTGAGAAGTTGCACTTTGAAAACAAGTACTCCAATTTATTGTTTTTGTGGAAAATAAATCATACTCTAAGGCCACGGTTTCCTAACAGTGTAACAAGGAACCCTCGAAGGGTGTTGGGGAGCGATGGTGAGCAGACAAGGCTTTTTACCCCCTTGCCTTCCATCCCCAATTAAACCAAAACAATTCCACTTATGTTGGTTTTGCATGATATTTCATAATCTGGGCTTTTGAGCAATATTTCATTTGGAGAAAGACCTCCACTGTTTAAAAATATTTTAGGGCGCCTCGGTGGCTCAGTGGGTTAAAGCCGCTGCCTTCGGCTCAGGTCATGATCCCAGGGTCCTGGGATCGAGGCCCACATCGGGCTCTCTGCTCGGAGGGGAGTCTGCTTCCTCCTCTCTCCTCTCTCTCTGCCTGCCTCTCTGCCTACTTGTAATCTCTCTCTCTGTGTCAAATGAATAAAATAAAATCTTTAAAAAAATAAAAATAAAAATAAAAATATTTTAAAGAGTTAGAAAACTGGCAATATCAGATTGTTATTTCCTGTAGGCTCTGAGGGCTTTTTTTTTTAGAAAAGACTTCATCAATCCTCAGGTACATTTAGATGACTCATTCCTGTGACAAGAGAAAGCAAAGCACAGATTTTCCTATGAGTAAGTGAAGCAGATTTTTTTCATTCTGTTTCTAGACTAAACCATTGAATCTTCATAGAACCTTGGGAGCGGGAGGGGTGTTGGCAATCATTTTCCCTAACCTCTTTGTTTTACAAATGAGAAAATCAAGATCCAGAAAGGTTAAATCCTTTGCTCAAGGTCAGACAGCTCCATGGTAAAAAGCCAGGACTTCTGACTCCCACTTCAGGGCCCTTTCTTAGTGGATGTTTTATCCCTGGTTCTTTGCAGCCATTTTATTTCTGCCCAGCCAGTATTTTGACAAAGCTGTGATTCAGGAGCAAATGTACCATTTACATAAAGGACTCTTATCTTTTCCTCCCCTTAGCACCTCATCATCCAAGTGAGGTGTAATAGGCATGACTTTTCTCGAAGATATCTTGGTCAAAAAGGCTGGGCTAATTCTCAGAAGGATGTGGAAAGATATGACTCACAAACTGGCACCTGCTGGGGAAATTCCTTCTATCAACAACTTAGCTCACTGTCCGTAATGAACCTTTTTCCAATGCCTCAGGAGTGTTTCATACATTTGGAAATGGAAACCGGTCATCTTATCAAGCTTAGGCTTTGAATAAATTCTTATTGCAACATGGAGATAAGACCAAAGAAGGGTATTCAGCGTTCTTTGGGTCCATTCAGGGTGAAGGAAGAATTCAGAATGGACTCAATTGTTGCGTAGAAGTATTGACCAAAGAGGTTGGGTGGGGGACGGTATGGAGGGGAAGAGCTGGGAATGACTTTTAATTTCTCTGTGGTAAAGACATTGGATCTAGAGTCAGGGCACCTGGGTTCAGCTTCCACCTCTGCCAACACTCAATTTCTGACCTTAGGAAAGGCTCTTCATCTGTCCAGGCATTCATTTCTTCATTTGTGAAATGAGGTAAAGAATACCCACCCCAAAGTTTGTGAAGAGAATCAAGATGAGATGAGATATATATAGAAGCAGTTTATAAACTATGAAGAACTATACATTGACATTCTACTCATTAAATGTATGGCCCTATACTTTTAGTGACCCTATGAGGTTAGATAAAATGGAGATTATTCCTATTTGTCAGAGAGGTTAAGTGACTTATAAGCATATAATGTTAGCAGTCATGTACACCTGCATTATTTATAAGGTAGAAACAAGATTTGGAAAAGTTAAGTGACTTGCCCTAGGTCAAAAAGCTTGTTAATATCAGAGCTAAGTCTAGAATCCTTGACCTTCAGCTCATCATTCTTTTTACATTGACTTCTGTGATATGATGAAAGGTTAGCTAGCTACTATAGCTTATTGGCTAACTAACACCTTAGGATTCTGTTGGCACTTCTCTGGACCTTTGAAATCACATATTCATCTTCTAAGCCTTTGTTACCCACTCTCAATGGTGCCATCTTAGAATGGTGTACTTGGATTTCTAGATGGAGATTAGAATTTCACACATCGTCGGTCTTCAGAAATAGCCTCAGATGCTTGTCTCATACCTAGTTATAATGTGGATGTGTAACAAAGCATAGCCTTTCCTAAAGTTAGCAGATGATTATCCTTCCCCACAGAAACAGAAACATAAATCTTATTCATTAAAAAAAAAACGTGAGGGACGCCTTGGTGGCTCAGTCGGTTAAGCATCTGCCTTCAGCTCAGGTCACAGATCCTGATCCTCTAAGTACCAGGATTAAGCGGTAGGTCAGCAAGCAGTCTGCTTCTCCCTCTGACCCTCCCCCCTCTCGTGCACTTTCTCTCTCTTACCCTCTCTCTCAAATAAATAAGTACAATCTTTAAAAAAACAAAACAAAACGCTAATAGCTCTTTATTCTAAGCTGAGATTTCTTTGCAGTCTCAGTATCACAAATCAGCCTATTTACTTGCTGATAAATGTGCAACATTTCTTTTCATTTGTTATACCTTTCTCTAAATGAATGAGATTTTCTAAAGAAAATATAGCAAAAGGGCATTTAAGCAAGCTTCTAAAGCAAAGAAGTATTGAAATTGGCCTTCTCTCATTGAGGCTGTTCCTTACTACTGTGGTTTATTATTTATGTGTGTGCTAAAAGCAAGACTCTACAAGAACTCAGGGGAGACCGTGAGAAGTAGAGAAATCATGACAATATAAATTTTGAGCTGCTCAAAAAAAAGTTATGATCTAAATGTTAGGGGGTTTGATAATGACAGTGAGGCTCTTACTTAATGACTGTGTGATCTTCCATATGCAGAAGCGCGCTTGAGACCCTGGCAAGTCTGATTTGACAGTGATCACAGCAGGAACCAGACCAGGGGGGCAGGATGGAGGTGGAAATGGCAGGATTGGGCGTTAGAGAAGGGAAATGAATGAGTTATGAATGAGTTTCTGTACTTTTTTCCTTTAGCCCAGAGAGTTTTGAGGATTAGCAAATTTCTGTCTGTAAAACGTGCTGGGGTCCATGGATAGCAGATACTAGATAATTATGACATAGAAGTATCGGTTTTAATGGAAGCTTAAAATGATCTACAGTAACACCAGGGAATGCTCCACATTTGGACATACTTTGGATTCCTCTCAAGCATTTTATTTACTTTGGGTGCAGAATAATCCCCAAGCCTGTCTGGAAAATGAGAACCAGAGCCTGCAAACCATTTTATAAGCTTCATCCTGTCCTTTAGGTGTGTCTTCTCCGCCTTTACAGTGCCAGCCCGGCACAGACAAAGGCAGATCCTTCTGCAAATAGCACTTTCCTTACCATAAAGAAAGAAGGGAAGGGGAGGAGAGCATGGGGGAAAAAAAGAAGAAGATGATGAAGGAAAAGGAAGAAAGGGAAGAAGGGAGGGAGGAAGAAAGTGAGATGGCAGTTCACCTATCTTTATCTCACTTGTGTGAAAAATTATAGTATGCTTTCTTCTGGGCAAATAACTAAATGGTAGATAGGTAGATCAGTCAGTCAAATGATAGATGGATAGTTACTAAAATGTTTCTGAAGTATTTAATCAGCCAGTATCTGTTTTTGATAAAGACCCTCCAACAGTTCCTTTGGCT
Organism: Ailurus styani; assembly: GCA_002007465.1. Classification (NCBI taxonomy): domain Eukaryota; kingdom Metazoa; phylum Chordata; class Mammalia; order Carnivora; family Ailuridae; genus Ailurus; species Ailurus styani. Next base: position 2,308,984 of record LNAC01000288.1, on the reverse strand, counting down.
GCTTTTTGTTTAAAAATCAGCTCTTTTCCTCGCAGTAACCGGTTACATCAGCACTGTGAGGCGACCACATGGTCAAATACATATTCACAGAGGCTCATCTACGGTCGTCTAATTAGGAAGAATTTCAACCTTCAGTTAACAGGGAGGAAAAAATCTGATACCTTTATAGCCCTCTTGCCTCAGCCAAATAAGAGAAACCGACTTCGGTTTCGAGGAACTGATCTTCTCCCCTCCTGTGTAAGATCCTGTTGAACCAAGATGATTTCAGCAGGCTCCTAATGAAAGCAGTCTGCCTGGCACCTTCTCAGGACAACTTTGTTCTTGGCTTGAAACAGTTCCTGCCGTGACCATTGTCCAGTCAGACTTGACAGGGCCTCGAGCATGCTTCCATGGAGGAATCAGGCAGGCTTCCTCCACATCCGGGCCAGTGCCGGCGCTGATGGGGGGCCTTAGGCTCCTACTGAAGCCAGTACTGCAGTTAGCCATTGTCAAGAGCTGTGCAGCTTTTAGGGTTCAAATTCTGTAACCTTTTCACTAGATTGATAGCAAACTATCCTAAGGAGATATTTTTTTCACATATGGAATTTATTATATCCTTGTTATCAAGCTTGTTTAAGGTATTGGTCAGTTTCTCTTCAATTCTTTTGTATCATCTTTGGTATTTTTTTTTAAAGATTTTATTTATTTATTTGACAGAGAGAGATTACAAGTAGGCAGAGAGGCAGGCAGAGAGAGGAGGAAGCAGGCTCCCCGCTGAGCAGGGAGCCTGATGTGGGACTCGATCCCAGGACCCTGAGATCATGACCTGAGCCGAAGGCAGAGGCTTTAACCTGCTGAGCCACCCAGGCGCCCCTGGTATTATTTTTTTTTTAAGATTTTATTTATTTATTTGACAGAGAGAGAGAGATCACAAGTAGGCAGAGAGGCAGGCAGAGGGAGAGGTGGAAGCAGGCTCCCTGCCAAGCAGGGAGCCCAATGCAGGGCTTGATCCCAGGACCCTGAGATCATGACCCGAGCCAAAGGCAGAGGCTTTAACCCCTGAGCCACCCAGGTGCCCCTCATCTTTGGTATTAATTTAAAAAATCTTAAAACCAAGCCTAGAATAATGCCCCAGCCCCTGCCCAAGACCCCTCTGGCCCTCCTCTGACCATACCCCTCCCATGAAGTGAAGAGTCTATGGGGCCAAGGAGTATGGCCAGTTAGAGCCAATTTTCTGCTCATGCTCCTGGTTTCTGGGATCCCCCAAGAAACCTCAGATGAGCTCAACCCTGCTTCCAGGGCCTATGGGGATCCCTTTCATAGGTCCTTCTTCTTAGGGCAGACTGGCCAATGGTGTGAACACGGAGGTCTGAGGTATGGCCCAGGGGCCACTGTATAGAGGGTGATGATGGCGTGTGGCTGCGAGAGAGCTAGGAATGCACGCACGTGCAGAAGAGACACCTCACGGAATGGCGCAGAGCCAACAACGGCAAGAGAAGGGCCTGGGCTGCAAGCCAGGAGCCAGTGCCGCTCACACCACCCTGTTCTTGAGCAGAAGTTAAGGACTCCTGGCTCTCCAGGCCATTATAATCTATATTTATCAATTAAAGAAGGAGAATAGAATAGATCTTATTTAGCAATTTGTAGCCTGATTTATAGTTTTTAAATATTTAGATATCTTATGTGGGCCTTCATTTGTATACTTGTCCCTTCCAATTACACACTTATCTCTGTCCATTCCCATTCTTTCTGCCTTTTTTCAGTCTCAGAAAAAGGAGTGTCTTCTCTCCTTGTCCAAACTAGAGCCTCTGACTGTGACCCTGAGCTCCTTCCCCACGACATCCTCTCTGCCACCTGCAAAATGCACAGACACCTGTCCCCCAACCCTCCCTCCAGACGCTGTTCCCTTTTTCTTTCTTAACCCACAAACTTTTCACTGATCTTGTCCCCACAGAGGTCGCTGTTGATTCTGAGGCCCAGAGGTCACTAGTGACCATTCTCTGGGAAGGCTGTGGTTAGTGTAATTCCACACAGTTGCAAACGCCTCCCTGAGACCCTACACACAGATTCCCCACGGCTGTCCCCTTCTCCTACGTCACCAAGTGCCGCTTCCCCTGTCGTCTCCGCTCCGCTCAGTGTCCTCCTTCCTCCCGCCGAGGATACGCCCCAGGGTTCAGCCGAAGGGTCCTCTGCTCTTCTCTGGATGCGTTTGCCCCTCGCAGACATGCCCCTCCTGGGGAGGACAGCCGCATCTCTGACCCCACGAAACAGACTTCCACTCTGATGCCTCCCCAGTGCACGATTTCAGCATGTTCCACAACGAACTCAACTTGCCTTCTGACCCCCTCTGTTTTGCATAAAATTATTCCAACAGGAATTTTTCTACTTCTTGCATTTTAAGTACAATGGTTTCAGTTACAGTGAGGGGTTTTTTGTCAGCTAGCTTGGACTAACCACCGTTTATCACATGGTGCGGAAAAAAGCATTCCAGCTTCCAAACAGCTTATTTGTAAAAGAATGTAGCCCACATGGGAAAGGAAAGCTTCTTATTGCCCCAGTGTGCTTGCATCTGTGCAATAAACACACCAGGCACACTCACAGATCCTAAAATTCAGAGATGAATAAGGTACGGCCTCAAAGAACTCAACAGTTAAAAAGGAATGGACATGAAAAGAAACTATTGCATTCCCCTACAGCACCTAGAGTCATGTTGTGCACATGGTAGGTGTTCAGAAGACAGCTGCTGGTGGGCAGTCAGTCGGGCAATAGAAAGCAGCGAATCTTAGGCACTTTGTCCCTCAGTGGGATTCCCAATACTCCCAAAAATCTTTTGCCCACACTCAAGAGTTTTCTTTGCAGATGCCGCAGGGGCCAGGTACCCTGAAGTCTATTCTAACTTTTACATCAGCATCATGAACATTCTTAGAGGGAGATGGGAGGGGAGAGGGGAATTTGGGAGCAAACCCAACAGTTAACAACGACCTCGCTCCAGTTAGTTGCTTTAAAGTCCCAAACTTCTTTCCAGATTCCATAAAAATGCTGCACCCGACTCAGCTCTAACCTTTTCTCTTGTGCATTGTAAGACAGAGAATTAAGAAGGTATTTCCTAAATTCGAAAACTATATGTCGGGCGCCTGGGTGGCTCAGTGGGTTAAAGCCTCTGCCTTCGGCTCAGGTCATGATCTCAGGGTCCTGGGATCGAGGCCTGCATCGGGCTCCCTGCTCAGCGGGGGGCCTGCTTCCTCCTCCTCTCTCTGTCTGCCTCTCTGCCTACTTGTGATCTGATCTCTCTCTCTGTGTCAAATAAATAAATAAAATCTTTAAAAAAAAAAAAAAAGAAAAGAAAACTATATGTCATACACTAAAGTACAAAAGCAGATTATAAAACCCACATGATGAACATTATCCACTTCAGTTGAAAGTTCTGTTGATGTAGATGTGTGTGTGTGTGTGCACATGTGTGTGAACGTGCAACCTCTTATACATTGAAAGGAAATAAAAGCCTCGAAATTTACACAACAAAACATTAACAGATGTTATCTCTGAATAATGGGATCATGAATAATTTTTACTTTTTGTGCTTTTCTGTGATTTCTGTGGTGAATACATTTCACTCCTGCGTTCAGGAAAAACAAGGCTACGTGTTTTCTATTGCTGTGTGACAGATTACTGCAAACATAGCATCTGAAAGCAATACCCATTTATCAGGTCCTAATTCTGGAGTTTGGGAGTTTGGGAAGGCTCAGCCGGGTTCTCTGCTCAGGATGTCCTAAGGCTGGAATCAGGATGTCAGTCAGACTGGGCTTCCTACCTAGAGCCTCTGCTCTCAAGCCCATTTGGATTGTTGGCAGAGTTCAGTTCCTCGTGATTGTAGGATTGACGTCCCTGTTTCCTTGCTGGCTGTCAGCCAGGGTCGTTCCTGGATGCCCCTCTCGGAGCTTCGCAATCTCAGCCACACATAATTCTCACATGTCCCATCTCCCCATACTTCAGGTCTCTCTGTCTTTCCCTTCTGCTACCAGCTGGAAAAACTTTCTGCTTTTTAGGGCTTATATGATTAAATGAGGGCCACCCAGGTAATCTCCCTTTTTGATGAACTCGAAGTCGATTGGTTAGGGGCCTCAATTACATCTGCAGAATCCCCTTTGCCATATCACATAAATGATCACAAGCAACATCCCATCATATTCGCAGGTGCCGCCCACACTTAAGGGGAGAGGATCAGGCAGGCCACATATACTGGGGGGCAGGAATCTTGGGCGCCACCTTGGAACTCTGCCCACCACTCTGTGTGTGTGTGTGTGTGATTTTTTTGGACTCTCCCCTGAGAGTTAAGAATGGAAATCATGGTAGCCCCGAAGTCCTCATCATACTTTCTACCTCCTGCTGGGGCAGAAATCACAGAAGAGGATGGACCAGAAGTGAAGGAGCCTGGAGTCTGTCTGCCTTTGTGTATAAACACACATCCGTCTCTCTGGACCTTTCCATGGCCGTTTATTGAGTACTTCTGTCTCGTAGCAGCCCAGAGAGTTGGAGGCTTATAGGCCTGATGACAGTTCTTCAGTTAACTCTCTGATTCTTCCGTCTGTAGTATGACATCGTTGGACATTCTGGAGATGGCTACAACATTGGTCTAGTTCCACTTAACAAAATGCCCAAGGACAATAAGCAAAGACTAGAAATTCTGAAGGTAAATACATTCAATCACCTCTCTATTGTGAAAACTTCCACCAGATTAGGGAAAGTATCTGCTGATCACTGAAAAGATTCACTGAGGCAGCAGGAGTTACAGGAAAGAAAAAGACTCCCTGTTTTACAGGCATATTCAAGCATTAAACTGGGAAAACACTCATCGTGCCTAAAATCCTTTTCTCCACTCTACAAATTTTAAACTTTGTTCCCTACGTATTTTCAGTGTACTTGGGATTATATCTGGATTCTGCAGCCTGGGTCCCCTCCTGTACCCTATACAGTTCTTCTCAGCCCCTGCACAGTTCAAAGAAAAAGAATGACCCTGTTTAGAGTACTTTCCAACCCCAATTTTATGTCCTTAGTAATTTCTGACGATAAGTTCAATTTCACATACTTAGATCTACAAAAGAAATGCACACATCACGAGCTTAAAGTAAATTTCCTCCATGGCTGTTGTTGTAAGTACAGTGTCTAGTGTTACAACTTTATTAGAAATTCAACCCATTCCTCATTTTTCTCCGGGGTCATGTCTATTCACGGGTGCTGCCCACCTGTAAGGGGAGAGGATTATGCAGGCTGTGTATACCAGGGGGTGGGAATCTTACGGACCACCTTGGAATTCTGCCTACCACTGTGTGTGTGTGTGTGTGTGTGTGTGTGTGTGTGTGTGTGACAGAGAGAGAGAGAGGGAGGGAGATGCCAAGTTTGATGTTTTCTTAGATTTTCTCGCTTTAAATGGCAGCTTGAGTTTCAAGAGTCAGTGCTGCTGGGAGACTCTGGGAACATTTCCTGTTTCTAACAAAAGTCTTAACCACATACGAATATCACTGTGTACTGTTGTCATTCTAAGGTGCAAATTAAATAGAACTCACTTAGAAATTTCCTATTCGAGTGTAATAATCAGTATTTGTGCATTCTCCTAGTCGATGGAAATCTCGTGGCGTTTGTTTACAAAGTTTCTCACCTGTGGCTTCTGTGCCCTGTCTCTTCCTCCCAGACAATGCATGCCCATGCTCAGTTCTGCATGAGTGGGGACCACACGTTAGAGGGGACAGAACATGCCATCAAGGAGATTGTCAAAGAAGAAGCTGACGAGTACTTTGTCATCGTCTTAAGTGATGCAAACCTGTCACGATATGGAATACATCCTGCCAAGTTGGCCCGCATCCTGACAAGCAACCCTCAAGTAAATGCTTTTGCCATTTTCATTGGATCTTTAGGTGATCAAGCAACGAGGTAAGGGCCACCTCAGGATGCGGCAAAAGACAAGTAGAGAGACACTTGAGTACCTGCCTAACACATGCCATTCCGTGGGGTTGGCATCATGGGGGGAGAAGAGTAGCCAGTAGGGTTGCTACCCTCAAGGAGCTGACGGTCCACTTGAGAGGATATAGTGCCCTCACCTATGTGTGGATGAGCAATAATAGTCTAAAATTAATTCTTTTTCATCTTATATTTAAACGAACAACAGAATAATTACTAAATCGATTGTTTGCTGATAAATTAGACAATGTTTTATATATTTGGCACTTAACATCAAGGTCTTAAGCTCAGTTCTAATCAGTTCAATTACTTGACTATGATTTCATATTCAAATCATAGAGTAGCAAACATCATATCCAAGTAGCAAACTTTTCCTAGTATAAGAGATCGTGTATATGTATGTGTGTGTCTATACAATGTGTATATATGTGTGTAATGTATATCTGTATACAGAGAGACATACACATAAATATGCACAGGTAGACATCCACAGATAATGTATGGATATCTATCTATCTTAGATAGCTCCCTTATGTGTGTATATATCCCCTCTCACTGAAGCACTGGGAGACAACGTAAGACAAAATATTTAGTAAGACACTACACTGAACCTGTTGAATATTCAGTAGAGAAGTTTATGGTCAGATAACAAATACCATTGTTGGTGAACTAAAAGGAGAGATCTGGAAACACTCTGATTTCTCAAACACACTAACATTTACCCTTTTGAATTATAAGCAGTAAAAACTTGTGATTTTTCTCTGCTTGAAATATTTGTATGAAGCAGAAAACACAAACAGAAGTATATCTCCCCCACCCCCCAAAAATAACATTCCTGCCCGGAACACATGCCTTTTTATTATTCCTCTCTTTTACCTGCCACACTCTGAGGTAGAGTCCTGTATGGACCAGGACATGTTTTAGCCTCCAAAGAGCTGTGGCATCTTTTCACTTCCCTTCACCTTGTTGCAGGATTGCAGAGTAAGGTTAAGAACCACCTTAGTGGGCGCCTGGGTGGCTCAGTGGGTTAAGGCCGCTGCCTTCGGCTCAGGTCATGGTCCCAGGGTCCTGGGATCGAGGCCCGCATCGGGCTCTCTGCTCGGCAGGGAGCCTGCTTCCTCCTCTCTCTCTGCCTGCCTCTCTGCCTACTTGTAGTCTCTCTCTGTGTCAAATGAATAAATAGAATCTTTGGGAAAAAAAAAAAAAAAAAGAACCGCCTTAGTATCGTGTCATTACAGTCACTTTATTACAACTGACTGCATTTTTCTCAGTTTTATATTTTAGCCTCTTCTGGAATGGCCACGTTTTCTCAGTTTTATATTTTAGCCTCTTCTAGAATGCAAGCCATGCCTTTTTTACGCAGATTTCCTTCAGGACCAGCCCAGTATTAAGCAGACAGCAAGTTCAACAAATACTGGTTGAGCTGAAATAGCTATTTTGTCTTTCTAGTGAACAGATCCTTTTTGAATACTTAAGAAAGTACAATAATACCCTTGTGGTTTCCTGGGGAAATGGTCCAACATCCACTGGCAAAAGATATGTTGTAGAATTAGCTGGTCTACCAGGCATGCCAAATGTATGATACTACACAGGATGGTTGACTTTTATTAAATGTCATTCCGAAACCAAACTTTGTTGGCACAGTGAAAGGAGGCGTTCTTTTGGATAGAACTATGTCTTGTACTTTCATTGCTTTCAAAAGTGGCCCTTTGTTCCAGATGATAAATTGCCATTTAAAGAAATTATCATAAACCTCTATAACCTTGGTGTCATCAGAGCTACCACTGGCTAAGCCAGATTGCCCTCCACGTTGTATGATATGAGGAAAAAAAAAGAGAGAGAGAGAGAGAGAGAGAGGGAAAGAAAGAACCACCTGGAGTTTGGCAGGGCAGCATTTTTCCAGGCCTGTGTTCTAAGGCAGGGAAAGCACTTAGAAGCACAGGGTGAGGCCCACGCATTTGCTGGACCCAGGTGAGCTAGTCCCAGATTCGTCCCTAGGACTCTGTTCTGCCAAGGGAATACGGGGAAATGACAGTAATAAAAGGAAGGAAATTTCTTCTTTTCAAATTAACTGATTTTTCTCACTGAAAAGACCTTTCTTCTGGTTCACTGCTTTCAGTGTGCCTCCTTCCCTCTGTTCTGTGGCCTTTCCAAGCCTTTCATTGCCTGCTGACAGCCCATTCCGTTGCAGGCAGGGGCAAGGTATTATTAGAAAGCAAAAACTTCCTTTGGATGCTGTGGTTTGCGGGGGCAGGAGGTGGAAGGGGAGCCTCCATTTGCAATGGTAATTTTTCTTTCCCTTTCCTTCCGGGCAGGCTTCAGAGAACTTTACCAGCTGGCCGGTCCTTCGTCGCCATGGATACCAAGGACATCCCCCAGATTTTACAACAGATCTTCACCTCCACCATGCTGTCCACTGTTTAGGGCGGGCCCTTCATCACCCCGATGACCCCGGGACTTAAAATAAGATAGTAATATAGAGTCCCCCAAAGAAAAGACGACATCTATAAAGTGAACCTGCGCGATGCCTGGAGGATGCTGGCATTCCTGGCTCTACCTGGGCTTGCTCAGGAATCAGAATTCAGGAGAGCAGCCGGGGAGGAGCTTGTGCGTGGAAGTCGACCACCAGTGATGGGTTCTCAGGGAAACAAGTTGACCTGCATTTTATTAAAGGTCAGGGGTCAACAAAGGCGATTTGAGAACTATGGTGCTTGGTTTGTATCCAGAAACTAGAGGGAAAGAGACTTTCGTGCTTTTGCCTTAACACAACGTCTGGTCACCTAAGGTAACAGAAGTGGTTCTGCCATTGAGATACAAGTCTGTGTAAACTCACCCAACCTGCTCCTGTCCAAAAATTATTTTTATTTTCTCCTCCATAATTTTTATAGTATTTAATCCACTGCAAAGCCTCCTAACAGCAGTTATTTTATAAAAGGTTAGATTTTTTCAGTAATTCCATTTTCTTGGCCAAAGCCTAAAGGAATCAAAAGATCCCTGCATTGCCTCCTTTCCCACTTGACTTTTTAAAAGACTCTTTAAATAATGAAGAGCAAAGTCCTATTTCCATGCTGGCATCATAGAAGGATAAAGGCTGTCTTGCCTTGAACTTCCGGTGTCTTCCTATTCTTCCAGTACTCCTCACAAGTTTCACGTATTTCGGTGTCCAAAACGTAATGCTCGAAATAACAAACACTTATGGTTTTACTTAAAGCAAAGTAAAAACAAGACGATATGTTTGAATTGAATGGGAACTGGAGATTTCTTTAGCTGTTAAAGAAAACAAAAACCAAACCGTCTTTTTTCAAGAGTCATTCTTTTTTCTTTCCAACTGCACCTTTCCCACCTACCCTTAGGCTGACCTTTATTTATCAACAGGCCGGATGTCTTTTTGTTTAAAATGAAATGCTACAGCCAGAGTCAGGCACTGTTCAACCACAGAAGAAGATCCTCTCCCTCAGTGAGGCAAAACGTCAGAATTGCAGGGAGCACCAATGGATGGGTACTTTCCTGTCACGAGTTGGTAAAATTAGTCTTGTTAATAATATTACCTTATTTGCCCATATAGCGTGAAATTGTACAGATTCATTTCATTTTAATCAATTACAGGGAAGAGAACACCCGTTTGTTCCTCCACCCCAACTTCCTATCAGCAATAAAAGAAATAAAAGCGATCAGATTCCCAATGCAGTTCTGTCCAGTGAGTTCACATGGCTCGTCTTGTTTTTCCAGCCAGACGCTTAGCTCTGCATATTGAATCAGCCAGTGACGCAACTTCAATAAGTACCTTCAAAACTGTAACCACCTTAGAAACAGTAATAGTAATAATAACAGCAACAGCCACTAGCATTTACTGATTACTGACAGTGTCCCAGATAGGCTGCGTGATTTCAGGCACCATTCCATTCAACACTCACAACAGGTATTTTTTACCTCATTTTACAGGTAAGGAAAGTAAGTCACTTCCCAATACTGGATTATTGACTATTCACTGTCCTTTTAATATCCTCCTTGACTAATAAGGAACCTGAAGCGTAGGAAAGTTCAAGAAAATAGGCCACACTCACAGTCAGGCAGGGGCAGAGCAGGGCTGGCCTGGCCCCCTTCATGCTTTATTCTGACCCAGAAGGTGAGCTCCTGCTGCGTTTGCTCCTTTCTCTTCTTGCAACCTGACCATGGTTCAGAGAGCTTTCTTCCTCTCCTTGGGACTCTCCCTGCACACACTCAGGCACTCAGAGGAGCGTGTGGGGACTGAGGATGGGAGCCATTGCTGGAGGGACACCTCTCACTGGGCCCTCCTGGGCTCAGGGACAGCTTAACCCCTAGGGGCGCCCCCTCCGTGAGAGGGTCACGGCCCCCAAATTCTTTGCCCAGAATCCAAGAGTCAGTAACAGAATGGCCTTTTAACAAATCCTGCCTGCGCCCTAACTACCTGAGTTAGCAGAAGCCTTTTTTTTTTTAACATGAGAAGAATGTTCTCGTGTAATTCAATTTCCCTTTCCCCACTGGCCAGACATCCTTGCAATTGCTATTTAAAAAAACAAACACAAAAACATGTAACTCCTGACTTATTTGTAAAAGGGAAAGATGATGGGGGAGGGGAGTGGGGAGAGAGAGGCTGAGAAGAGTTTAATTTTCACTTCTTGGAATACCTAAGAAATTTGTCTTTATTATTAAATGTACTTAATGATGGGCCACTCCAAGCTGTTCCCAGGCCCTTCTTAGGGCCAAGACATTATAATAAATGCATTGTTTGCCTCAAGGGGGGTTCCACTGAAAAGCATCTGAACCAGCTCGGTCGGGTCGGGTCGCGTAGGGAGCCCGTGTAATGCTGAGAAGGTTCATTGTGGCCCGTGAGCACCAGGAGGCATGAAGGCTATGAACGGCGGCCGCCGTCTCTGTTGTGCGTCCCCTCCCACCCCGGGAGTCCTTTGTGTGCCCCAGCAAGATGACCTCATCGCACATGGGGCACCTCCAGCGAGGAGTGGATCCGAGCGGGAGTACTTGAGCCTGTCACATGTCTGCATGAATCATTTCATTCTTTCCTGTGAACCGTCAGAGGAGGAGAAATCCATCAATGCCAGCGGGATTTTCTCTGAACAAACCCAAGGGCTTTGAAAGCCATTGAGAAGCAGTTGTCCGTGGACAGCATGGTCAGTGTTCCCGAACGGCCAGCTCCGGAGACTTCAATCCTCCCTCCACCTGGCTCCTTCCTGCGCCTGTCAGCTCAGCCAGAATTAAATTCCTCCGAGAACGGAGCAGAGAGGTATGGGACTGGGGGCAACAGGAGCTTGGCCGCCTGTGTGTCCCGTCTCCGTTACGGCCCAACAGTTGCAATTAGGAGAGAGATTCCACAAGTTCTAAGCCAATAACTCCTGCCTAGACAACTTTTTTTTCTGGAATTGCATCAAAAAATAGTCACATGTCCGTTTGTATTTAGTAAATTGTACCTTTTTCATCTTAGGAAATAAAATGTCCACTTTCAGAAAAATTCTTCCAACCAGTATCTGGCTTTTTAAAATACTTTGATGGAGAGCCTAATTTGCTCCCACTTTCTGGCCAGGGTATTATCATAAAGGCCTTACCGTTGCCTTTACCTTTCTTTCTCAGATTAGCTGTGGCAAAAGTACTCTAGGTCATGGAAAGGAATTCCAGTGTTTGATCTTGTGGTGGAAGAATTTATAAACTCAAAGTATAGTTAGTCAGCAGAAAGGAAGTTCTAGATGCTTCTGTGATGTGTGAACTTGGGCTTTCACTTCTGGGTCTCAGTTGCTCCATCTATTTAAAATGAATTTAAAAAGTTGAACCAAATTATCTCTAACACTGTAGTCAGAGCTCATAGAGCCAGTTGACTGTGCCTCACACGTCTTACAAGAACCACATCATTTCAGTGTGTTTTTGCTTCCCGAACACCACAAACAGAGGATTTGGGCACCTAAACCCATTACCCCAACAATATAGTGTTCCCGACAGAATATGCTTTCTAAAAGCTACAAAAACGTCATTAAATTTGGACAAGCAGGGCTTTCCCCCATCAGGGGACAGATACATCTGCTGGATAGTCATTCACAACATTTCTGCCCATTGTCTCTTACTTTGCATTTTGCTGCCTTAAAATAAAACTCCCTATCTGCTGATCTGCACAGTGGGATCAAAAAGGATCAGGAATTGGAAAACTACTGGGTGCCCTGAGCTGACCTTTGTGCCACAAGCCGAACAATGCGCAATTGTGTGTGCGTGTGGTTTTTTTTTTTTTTTCATTGTTAAATCCTGTAAACAAAAATCTCCTCCGGAGGGGAAAAGATGCTTTGCCAAGCAATCCGCTCCAGTTGAAAATGATTTGACACTCTTTTCTGACACCGAGCACCGTCTGAGGCTTCCACCTTCCAACAGAGACACGTTTGTCCTCGGAGCCGCACGTCAGCTTTGGAATGTCAGCGTTACATAATCCCAAAGTCCAGCGGCACTTGTGGTATTTGGCCACTCGGAGCAAAGGATAACACTCTCCTGAGGTGGTTTGGATCCAGGGCGTGGCGAGAACGTCTTGTTCGGCTCAAAGAAGTCTCATCAGGGGACGTGTCAGCTCTGAGGGGCATCAGCCCCACACACGGTCTCCTCCTCCGGGCAGGTGCCAAGCTCACCCTGAGGCTCCTCTCTTCTCAGGGACTTTGTGAAAGTGCTTTGGAGCCACCAGCTCTTTCCCTGAAAAAGCAATCCGTGTTTGCCAATCAGTTCTGACTCTGGAGATGGTGGGTGTGAGCCCAGAGGAGTTTCAGAATGATATCAGGATTTCTTAAAATTCCGGGCAACTTCGAAGCCTTAGAAACAGTGGCCGAGTGTGACCTGGAAAGGGAAGGGGGAAATGCCAGTGTGAACACCCCACAGCAGGTCTGTCTCCTGATGCTGGGCAGGATGGGGCGAGTAAGTAATGAGCCTGCCAGGAGTTCTCCGTGTAACTGGTCTCGTGATGCCATACGTGAGGCCTTATTAGTTGAAGAAATATAAGTATGTTTACTCAGGACATTAAAGTTGGGTTTTTAAGGGCAATATATTTATATTAATAAATACTGATGCTAATTTAACAAGACTGAACATTTCTTCATTCCCACACTAATTAAGACTTTTTTTTTTTTAATCATCCGGGCTCCAGGAATAGAGTGAGTCTTAGCAAAACTAGTGGGTCCATTTCCTTTTACCAAATATTTTCTGGCCCATATAAAATTCAGCCCTGAAAACACTGGCCCAGAAAGGACCCTATGCGGGCCCAGTGGAAAGCAAATAACGGCACTGGGGAAGCAGCCTGTTGACCAGCCTTGGCCTTGGCTCCTTGGCGGTTGGGGAGTGGGGCTGGGGGGGGGGGGGG
>LNAC01000288.1:2235555-2295416 GCA_002007465.1 Ailurus styani | reverse complement strand
GGGGGGGGGGGGGGGGGGGAGTTGGTCCACAGAGGCCAGGACTGGCGAGGAGCCCACGGGTTTCTGCAGCATGCCAGGATGCTCGGATTCCAGGGCATTACACACAAAATAAAGAGGGCAGATGACAAGGGATACCCGGGAAGGTTCGGGGTTTAGTTAACCAACACATGATCTGGGAAATATACCTGTTTATTTTGCAATTGACAAAGAAGGGATTTTTACCTGAAAAGTGTCCTTTGGGGCTTCGGATGTTTTTGAACAACTATTTTCAACACTGATAGAACGTGCGTGTCCGTAACATGGCCAGCTCAAGTGCAGAGACCTGCGGTTCAATATGCGGGGCCCAAACCAAAGAATTTCTTTTCCGCTCTGACAATGCGGACTGGAAGAAATGGGAGCGCTCTCTGCACAGCGAGGGGTTCGTGGCAGTTTCACAAGACGGCCTGAGAGCAGACGGACCGTCAGTCACACTTGGCGGGAATACAGCTCCGCGCAGCTGGCCTGGCTCCTCGCCCCTAACATCTGAGGTCTGTCTTTAGAGCTGCATTTCCCAGAGAGAGGGGCTTCTCTTTTAAAATACAAATAGCCCTGAGAGGCTATCCATCACGCTCATCTTCCTTTGAATTCCTTCATTCACAAGCTTTCCTCCAGGCCCCAGCTGAGATGAAGGTTCCAGACAGGGACTGTGACTGGGGAGGAAGTGGAAGGGGGGGGCTGGCAGCTTGGAGGGTCACCCCGGCCGGGGACGGGCCCGGGACACAGCATGCAGGCACGAGATGGGGGCACACGGGGAGAGACGGTCTTGCCGGGGGCTGCGCATGCGGTCTGTCCATCCTCTCAAGAGCGCACGGTGAAGGCTTTGTCAGGCGTGGATGGGCGGTGGCTTGCTTCTGTGTGGTCCGCTTTTTCGGAGACAGCCAGATTTCCACTTGCATTTTGCGCTCCGCTTAGGGAAGCTCTACCCTTTCTGGCATCTGGGTTACAGAGGCAGGCGCGTGCGCACATTAGGGAGCTGATACCCTAGCAAAGGCAAGGTGCTCGAACTTGGGGCACCTGCCCCACAACACCTGGGCCATGTCTCTGGGGAAGCCAACCAATCTTTTTTTTTTTTTTTTTCAGTTTGCCAAGAGAACTTTTACCCTGTGCTGTGGGCTTTTCCAAAGAGAATTTATACCCTGAGAGGCCACGACCCTTCCTGGAAGCCACTTCCCTCCCCTGCAGAAGCAGGCCTTGTCCACGCCCCATGGGACCCAGGTAGCGCAAGCCATGGGGAGGTTCCGGAGGAAGGAGCGGTGGGATTCCTGGGTTCCATCCTGGTGAGGACTGGAATGAGATCAGCGGGAGCCTCTTAAACCCAGAATGTTCCTCCTGTACAAGAGGGAGTACTGAGTTTCCTTCTAGGAAGCATCTACAGAAGTCTATAGAAGCGTCTGTAATTCAGACTAGGAAGAAGTTGTTTGTGTAACAGTTTCTAAAAACACTTATAATTATTAGCAGTAAAAAGTCAAGGACCTTTGAAAGATGAGTGTGGCTTCTTAAAGAAAAAAAATTCCTTTGTTTCTCTTTGAGACGGTTCTCTTTTCTCCTCTTCCAAAGAGAACCAGTTTTTTTTAATTAAGGTATAATTGACATACAACATTACATTAGTTTCAGGTGTATGACATAATGATTCAATATATGTAGATATTGTGAAATGGTCACCACAGTACAGCTCGTTCCCGTCCGTCATCGCATATAAAGAGAACTAGCTTTGTGTTTCCTGAGCCTGCTGATGACCCCCTCCCTTCTCGACTTGCCGTTCCCCAACTGCTTATAAAAACCATGACATCAGCTTCTCTCTTAAAACCACATCAGCTCTTCCCCATGATGGTCTCACTGGTCCTGTCATTTGAGCATCATTAAATCAGACTCTCCCAACAAGGTCCGACTGCAAAGCCACATGGCTGGCACCCCGCAAATAGCATAGAAGTCACGTGAGCCAAGGGATGAGCACAAAGACAGAGAGAAGCCAGCGTCTGCGATGAGAAGACTCCCCTGGTTTCTGTAGTCAGAGGCATCCCTGCCCGGCCTTGGCACCCGAGAACCTCCAAACTGCCCTCTACGCGCTGCCGGCTGCAGAGTCAAGGGCATCAGGGCAGAAGCCTGGCTGTCCCTGCAAGCAAGCCCCATGATTTCAGGCATGTTTCCAGGCCTTTCTGAGTGCTATCTTCTCACCTGTAAGATGAGCATAATAATCTGATATCTCAGGGTTCAGGAAGACTGAAATAAAATAAGGAAGGAAGGAATAAGCAGAAAGTGCCAGCCAGTTCAGGCGTATCCCCAAGGGGGAAGTGGCCCCTTGGGAGGTGAGGGACTCTGACCAATTTTGGTTGGCGGTCAGGATGTCCTTTGGCCTCGTCAAACACCTCAGAATAGATGCGGAGCCCAGAGCAGCCTCTCCATCAGGGTGAACCAAGTGGGGACCAAAGAAAGGAAAACAGCGGCTGAGTGGTGGGGGTGCCGGGGCAGGCGAGGGGAGGCCACTCAGCTCCAGGGCTTTCTGTCCCTCCAGGACAGAGCCGAGCTCTCTATTTGCAGATATGGCTGCAGTCAAGAGTTTGTCCTGTGGTCAGAGCCTTGTTTCTCAGGCTTCACCACAGCCTGTCACAGGTGAGGGACAATGCCCTTTCCTAGGAGTGGCCCCAGCCATGGCCCCCGCACCCATGGCTTTCCCTGCAGGAGGCTGTTAGCACCAGAACGGCTGTGAAAGTCAAGACTAAAAGCAGAGTCCATCTGGATGTCTCCCTGGCCTGTACCCCTTCCTCAAACCAGGGGAGAGCTCCTGACTCCACTAAGTATTCTGAGAGCCCTTGACAGATCGGTCCCTTTAATTGGTCCTTTCTGGGAGGATGACTGAGGAATCTTGGAAGGCTGAGCCTGAGCTGCCATGTTCTGTCATAGGCAGGGAGAATTAAAAAATTTATTATTCTTACTACACAAAATAATACTAGCTGTCATCTAGCATTTCCCACACGCCAGGCACTTCCTAAGCACTTTGCCTAAACAAACCCATTAAGTCCTCACAACGACTTCATGAGACAGGTACTCTTCTTATTCCCATTTTATTTCGAAAGCAAAGACCACCAGTCTATCCTAAAAGAGAGAAGAAGAGGCCAACTGGCTGACTGAGGGAGAGAAAAGTGCCTGCGGCACCCGGAAAATCAGTGGGCATAGCTATGGGCGCTCAGAACTGTTTCATATCTACCTTCCTTACTGGGGGCAAGGGCGGGCTCCCAGGCTTGCTTGTCTTCAGCCTGGCCCTGAGAAGGGGCTTGGCGAGCTGTTGTCCAATGAATAGTTGCGGGGTGCAGAGGCTCCCTGGCCTGGGGAGGCAGGACTTACACTGGCTCTCGAGGATGAGCAAGGCTCTGGGAGCCGAGAGCACCGGTCAGGGAGTCCTGGGGGAAGGTAGGGGTAAGAGTGGTTTGAGCAAAAGCCTGAATTCGGAACGTTCCGAGGGGTAGCTGAGGTGGCAGGCCTGACAGGATTGTTCTCCTGTCCTTGGCTGCCACTGACCAGCCAGGAATTTCTAAGTGAGGCCCGAAAAACAGCCTTTCTTCAGAGGCTCCATGGGGGTCTTCTGGGCTGTCTGGCTGCTAACTCCAGCCCTGACCGGCCAGGGGGGAGTGGGAGGCCAGTGGGCGGTCCAGACCCTCCCTGAGTCCAGAGTAGTGACAGCTCCACAGAGCAAGCCTCATTACATGGAGCGACCTCATGATGTGGCTGTTTTGTTTTGCTTTTTTTTTTCTCTTTGAAAATGAGCGGAGAACCTTCTTTTACCCAAGATTACAAGTTGGGTTGGTGATGAAAGGTCTGTGCATGCAGAAGAGGCCCTTGGGGAGGAGCTTGTACATTTCCAACCCCTTTTGTTGAAAATGGCTTGCTCTGTGGAAAAGAAAAAGAAAGAAAAGGAAGGGAAGGGGAGGGGAGGGGAAAGGAGGGGAGGGAAAAGAAAAGGAAGGAGGGGAGAAAGAGGGAGGGAAGGGAGGGAGGGAGGAAGGGAGGGAGAAAGGGTAGGAGCAAAAGAAAGAAAGAAAGAGGGAGGGAGGAAGGGTAGGAGAAAAAGAAAGAAAAAGAAAGGAAGGGAGGGAGGAAGAAAGAGAGAAAAGAAAGGAAGGAATTAGCAGGGAGGATCAGAATCATTTCCACCTCTGTGAGGCTGCCTGGGACCCCTGGCTAATCATCATGGCTGCCAAGCATTTCAACCCTACAAACAACCCTCCTTAGAATCTGCCTTCCTAGACTCCTAAATCTCTAGAAGACCTAAAAAAAAAAAATCAGTTGGCTCATGTTCCCAAACCCAGACAAAACCGCTTCAGCAAGTAACTTTGCAAAGAGCCTAGCACAACATGGATTGGTCAAATTGGATGGATGGATGGATGGATGGATGGATGGATGGATGGATGGGGCAGTGGATGGGTAGACATACGGGTTGAAGAGATGAAATGTTATCCTATTTAAAATACCTCAAGGAAAGGAGATTAGTACCCCCAATAATAATAGTATAGCAGATGTAGAGATTCAGCTTTAGCCTAAGCAGGAGTTCTGTCACATCTGCTAGAGTGACAGCATAGACTCACCCCTAATCCGTTTACATGAGAGATGAGCAGCCACAGGAAGAAGATGTCATCCCAAATGAAGAGCAAATCAGACACCGAAGCTTGACCCTATAACAGAATCTTAGTAGTGGGAGGGGCAAGGATGCCGAGTGGTATTGAATGTAAATTTGCATCCAGGTCAGCCCCTGGTGACAAGCAGACATCAGGGCAGCTCTGCCCAGGAGACACAGTGATGCCCAACAGAAACCATTTTTCTATGGTAACTAAGTCAGCTCCAAGGGACCACATGCAAGGCACAAAGGACTTGGCAACAAATGTCCTTAAGCTCATTGGACATCGGACTCAAATCATGACTACCATACTAACTAGTCTTCTGTCGTAGGGAAGTTTTCTAAAACATTTTTTTATTGAGATACAATTAATACACCCTAAAATTCACCCTTTTAAAGCACACAGTTCAGTGGTTTGAAGTATGTTCAGAAAGTTGTGCAAACATCATCACCATCTAATTCCAGAATATTCTCATCACCCCAGAAGGATATCTCATACTCACTAGTAGTCATTTCCCATTGTTCCTCCCCCTTCCCCTGCCAACTTTAACCTACTTTCTGTCTCAGTGGATTTGCCTGTGCTGGATATTTCATCTAAATGGATTCGCACAACATGGGACCTTTTTTTGTTTCTTTCATTTACCATTTTTTCAGGATTCATTCTTATTGTACCATAGATCACTACTTCACTCTTTTTTATGGCCAAATAATATTCAGTTGTATCAATATACTACATTTTGTTTTTCCATTTACAAGCTGATCGGTATTTTGGCTGTTTCCACTTCTTGTCTGATGAATAATGTGGCTATGACTTTCACATACAAGCTTTTGCGTGGACGTAGGTTTTCAGTTCTCTAGCAGTAGAATTGCTAGGTCATATGGTAACTCTATATTTACCTTTTCGAGGAGTTGGCCAACTATTTTCCAAAATGGCTATACCATTAAATTATCACCAGCAATATGAGGGCTCCAACTTCTCCACATACTTTCTAACACTTGCTATTTTCCATCTTTTCGACTATAGTGATGTTAGCAGATGTGAAATGGCATCTCATTGTGATTTGGATTTGCATTTTCCTAATGACTGATGATATTAAGCATCTTTTCATGTGCTTAGTAGCCATTTGTATATCTTCTCTGGAGAAATGTCTATTCAAATCCTTTGCCCTTTTTTTTTTAATTGGCTATTTTTCTATGTATTGTTGCATTGTAGGAATTCTTTATATATTCTGGTTATTAGACCATCATCAGATATATGATTTGCAATTATCTTCCCCATTCTGTGGGTTGCCTTCACTTTCTCAATCAATGCCCTTCAAAGCACAAAAGTTTTTAATTTTAATGAAGTCCCATATGTCCATTTTTTTCTTTGGTTGCTCATACCTTGGGTGTTTTATTTAAGAAGACATTGCTGGGGAGCCTGGCTGGCTCAGTCAGTCCGGCATGTGACTTTTCATCTTGAGGTTGTAAATTCAAGCCCCATGTTGGGTTTAGAGATTATTTAAAAGTAAAAATTTAAAAATCTTTTTAAAAAATTGCCTAATCCAAAGTCATGAAGATTTATGCTTTCATCTTCTTCTAAGAGTTTAATATTTTAAGTTCTCACCTTTGATCTTTTTTGAGTTAATTTTTGTGTGAGATAAAAGTATAACTTCTCTTTTACATGTAGATGTCCAGTTTTCCCGGCACCACTTGTTGAAAAGACAGTTCTTTCTCAATTGAGTCGTCTTGGCAACCTTGTCAATAGTGACCATAAACGTATGGGTTTATTTCCGGACTATTAATTCTATTCTAATGATCTACATGACTATCTCTATGTTACTACCACAAAGTCTTGTCTGGTAGAGTTTTGTAGTAAGTTTTGAATTTGAAAGATACAAATCCTCCAACTTTGTTCTTTTTCAAGATTATTTTTGCTGTTCTACGTCCTTTACATTTCCATATGAATTTTAGAATCAGCTTGTCATTAAAAAAAAAAAAGCCAGCTGGGATTTTAACAGGGATCGCACTGAATCTGCCAATCGCTTTGGGGAGCATTGCCATCTAACCACATCAAGTTGTCCAATCCATGAACACAAGACAAGTTTCTATTTCTTGAGGACCTCTTTAATTTTACTCAACAATATTTTATAGTTTTCAGTTGTATAATGCTAGCACTTCTTTCATTTTTGTTCCTAAGTATGCATGTGTGTGTATTTATTCCTAATTCCTAGTATTTTATTCTTTTCAATGCTTTTGTACATGAGATTATTTTCTTCGTTTCATTTTCAGTTTGTTCATTGCTCAAGTACAGAAATAGAACTGCTGGTGCCTGGGTGGCTCAGTCGGTTAAGTGTCTGCCTTCGGCTCAGGTCGTGATCCCAGGGTCCTGGGATCGAGTCCTGCATCGGGCTCCTTGCTCAGCAGGGGTCTGCTTCTCCCTCTCCCTCTATTGCTCCCCCTGCTTGTGCTCTCTCTCTCTCTCTCTGTCAAATACATAAATAAATAAATCTTAAAGGAAAGAAAGAGAGAGAGAGAAAGAAAGAGAGAAAGAAAGAAAGAACAGAAAAGAAATACAACTGAGTTTTGTATATTGAGCTTGCATCTACCATCTCACCAAACTTGTTTACTAGCTGTTATAGGGCACGTGAACATACCACGAAGCTCACCATTCTTACTAACATTCCCCCATTTTTCTTAAATATATGCTCTCAATTATTCCAAGTTTTTAGTTAATTTAGAATTTTGAAACAGTTGATTCTGACCTTTTTTATTTTCCGGTATTCTCATTGCTTTTATGGAGGGGAGGATTTTCAGGTCCTGACCCCATTTTCATGTTTTCACTCACATTACCCCGTCTCGAGAAGTTTCTCATACCTCCATTTCCTCAACTGTATTATTATCTTTCCATCATTCAGGGGGGATGATTAATAAGGTGACGTGTAAATCCCCTAATACTGCCTGGTGCTAGTAGTTACTCAGGAAAGTCATTATCACCAGGGAAAGAGGAAGTGGCAGGGAACTTGCCGGCGCTGCCTAACCTTGTTCTCGAACACACAGTGCGATCCTCTAATGACTCAGTTTACGCCCAAATAGCCCTCCGGCTGGCCCCACCTGGACTTCCATTCCATTCCTCCCAAACCAAACTGTCTCCTCCATTCCTGCCTCCCTGTCAGAGCTTACTTTTCCCAGGCTCTGCTCCCTCGGTGACCTGATCTCTGCTGGCTGGTGATGTGCTGATTACCGAGAGGCCACCTCTCCAGGGAACGGAGGGTCTCACTCCGTTCTGCTCACGAATCCCAAGCCCAAATGCAGCCACAGCTGGCTCAGGCCACAGCAACTTGGAGGAGGCAGAAAAACCCTGCTCCTCTCCAACCCCCCCACCTCCATTCCCCCTTCACCTCAGGCCAGCCCTGGCAAGCGAGACTTTCATAGTATGTGAATGATTCTAAGAAGACTAAACTCAGAGGTTATGTGGTCTGCGGTATCGACCAGGAGCAGCAGCTAAGTAATGGCAGTGAACCTCGACTCTGTGCAGCACCTTTTCCTGGCTGTACAGGCCAGTGGGCGCACTCCCATCATCCCCGCATCACGGCAGCCCAGCAGGGTAGTTAGATAACAAGGCTCTAAGCCCCTGGACGACCCAGGGTTCCTCCAGCCTCCTCTCCAGATGCTCCATCCATGCCCTGCCCTGAAGTCTGCCACAGCTCAGGACAGACCGTGTCTGTCCTCCCCTTTGCTGGAAACGCCCTCCCACTCCATCACCCGTCTGCCCACCTCTCCGCCCTTCAAAGCCTAGTCACAGGGGCGCCTGGGTGGCTCAGTGGGTTGGGGCCTCTGCCTTCGGCTCAGGTCATGATCTCAGGGTCCTGGGATCGAGGCCCGCATCAGGCTCTCTGCTTGGCAGGGAGCCTGCTTCCTCCTCTCTCTCTGCCTGCCTCTCAGCTTACTTGTGATCTCTCTCTCTGTGTCAAATAAATAAACAAAATATTAAAAAAAAAAAAAAAAAGCCTAGTCACAGGACCTCTTAAGAGGATTTCCCAAGAACCTTCTTCGCTACCACTTCGCCTCATCAATTTATTCACCCATTCTACAAATATTTGCTGAGAACCTGCTGTTCCAGGCACTACCCTGGTCGGGGCTACAACAGTGAACTTGCTCTATGGAACTTACAATCTAGCAACAAGGCCAAAAATAAACAGAAAACATGCAGGTAGCAATAAGTTCTGAGAATACAAATAAAAGAGGGTTAGAGTTGGGTTGGGGGACACTGTTTTAAATAAGGTACTCGGGGAGGCCTGAGTCTGATAAGACAATTGAGCAGAAACCTGGAGGAAGTAAGGTCCTGTGCTACACAAATATCAAAGATAAGAGCATTCCAGCCAGAGAGAATAGCACGTACAAAGGCCCTGAGGTGGAAGCAGATTTCACAAGCTGAAAGAACAGCAAGGGGATGGGTATGTCTGGGTTGGAGTGAACAAGGGGAGAGCGTCAGACAGTGAGGCCAAAGAAATATCAGCCCCCACACTATGTTGGGCCTTATAGATCATGGGAAGAACTTTGGATTTTACAGGATGTAAGTCTGGAAGCCAATGGAGGGTTCTGAGCATGATAGCGGCGTACTCTGAACTACATTTTGAAAGGAGCCCTTGGGCTGCCAGACTGAGAATAGACTGAGGAGGCCCCAGAATGAAACCAGAGAGACCAGGTAAGGAGCTCGCTGCACCATGGTAACTTGGTGCAGGGACCTGGTGAGCAGTGGAGGTGGAGGTGGTGAGAAGTGGTCAGAATCTGAAGATATTCTGAAGGTGGAGCCCATGGGATTTGCTAATGGATTAGATGTGGAATATGAGAGAAGGCCAGGAATCAAAGATGACTCCAAGGCGTTTGGCCTGTGAAACTGAAAGCATAAAGCTGCTATTTACTAAGTCGGGGAAGTCAAGCAGATAAAGGAGAAGGGGTGAGACTTGCCCTACCTCTTCTTCCTCCAAGGCCTCCTCTGCTAACAGTGCACAGACCAGCTGTGGCATGACAGGCCTTCTGCAGCGGCTTCCTAAGCCATCTACAGACACCTGCAAGTTGTAGCCTTTGACTCTCCAGGGTTGTGGACTGAAGCCCTTTTGGACATCTCCAGCTAAGATCCTTTTTCTGCGGGTCACACTATGTGATACACTGGGAACCGGCAGAGTCTGACGAGAGGCAATACCATGGACACCCTGTGAGCAGCTCCCAAGCCAGGGCATGGACAGGCTCAAGCAGGGCTGGCAGAGGAGAAGGAAAGGACAACAGAGTGGGAGCTTGCCACGTTGTCTGCACGTTGGCATCACGTGGGGAGCTCTCATCCAGGTGGCACTCCAGGCCAATTCATCAGAATATCTGTGGGTGGGAGTCTGGCATCCATGTTTTGCAGCCTCCCAGAAGATCCTAACATTCGGCCAAGGTTGAGAGCCATGACCTTGAATCAACAAGAGCTCTTGTTGGTACCTCCCAGTGCTTGCTGATTCCAGTTGTGCTTAACAAGGGGCAAAATGAGAGAGGGGGGCACAGAAACACCCTTGTCCTTGTAAAGTAAAGGGAACCACACAAGGGCTGCAGAGGATTCTTCTGCTCAGAACTGAAACCAAATCAGTCTCTCCAAGAACGCATTGCAAGTCTACCTGAGCTCACTCCATGCCTCCACCTCCAGTCCTGCTTTGAATATGAGTGTATTTCAAAGACTTTTTTTTAAAAAAAACACTATCCAACCACGCTCTAGCCAGGAATGTCTCCCAGCAGAGCCCAACTGTGTGTGGAATGTGGCAGAGAAGGGAGAGAGCCTGGACCTGAGCCCGCGGTGTTGGAGTGTTCATTTCCCACCTGGGCATTGGGACAGAGGGGGGTGGTGGCCAGGAACCAGAGGAAAGTGAGAGAATGAAGGATTCCTTCAAGGCATATGGACTTGGAAAGAGGTCAAATCTCAATTACAGACCCAGGAGCCAGAGCGACCTGGTCCCCTCTGCTCCCCTGGTGAAGCCCCTAAGTCAGCCGGTCCACGGCCAGCAGACAGAGAAACCATTCATGGCCCACACTCTCCCGTCCAGGCCTGCGGGTGGCTGGGAGCCCCTGCCATTTATCCAGCTCCCCAGACACTTTGTGGACAGAACCCAAGTAATTTGATTAAGGTAAGATGAAACAAGAAATGTTTGCTCCTTGAAAATTGAGAGCATCTGTCCCTGGTAGCAAACCAAAGGGAAGGCTCTTTGTAACTAAGGAAAGGGAATCCCCAAGGAATCTGGGCATGAGAGCAGGGACGACTCCCTCTACACCCACCTCCCCACCCACCCAAAGGAAGACCATGGGAACTGTAACTTGGGCTGTGGGGAGAGGTTGGGTACAGTGGTCTGACCAACCCTGGCCTTGACCCTTGACTCCACCACAACCACTTGCAGACTCTTAAGGTCAATACTAACCTCTCAGCTTCAGGCTCATGGGAAGATTAAGCAGATGCTAACCTGCGAAGGTGTTCTGTTATCATGTCTCCCCCAGCTTCCCCTCAGCTGCCCACTGGATCCATAATTTGACAGACTCAGTTAAAACTGAGTCAGGGTCTCATTCCCACGTCTTCAACGACCTCCTTTCTTTGGGTCCAGACGCAAGAGAATGAGAGGACCAGGTAATAGGCTGAATGTTTTTGTTCCCCCCAAATTCCTATGTTGAAATCCTATCCCTGGTGTGATGGCATTTGGAGGTAGGACCTTTGGGAGGTGATTGGGTGATTGGTGCCCTTAGAAAGAGATCCCAGAGAGTTCTTCCACTCCTGCCATGTGAGGACACAGCAAGGCAACAGACGCCAGTGAACTGGGAGGCAGGACTTCACCAGACACCAGCTGTGCTGGCCTTGAACTTGGACTTGCCAGCCTCCAGAACTGAGGGAAGCACATGATTTTCATCCAAGCCCCCCAGTCAATGGTATTTTTGTTACAGCAGCCCAAACAGGCAAGGATAGGCCAGGATGTGGCCAACGCCTGAACTTGTGGAGGAGGCCCCCAGCATGGAGGGACAGGTCTGGCTTCAGCATCGGGCTGGGTGAATGACTTTCAAGAACAGTGCACAGTGAACTGGTTGGCCCAGGACTGGCCCCAGAGACAGATCACTGTGACACCATTTGACAGAGGATGATGTGAGTTCTGGAGAAGCATCATGCCTGTGCCTTCCCAAGTCAGAGACAAAATGGGGAAGGAGCAAGGGGACAGCAAAGCTGGGATCTCCCCCATCTATAAGGTGGCCCTACTTAATATGACTGCATCTCCCTCCTTCTTCCAAGCAGACTCCAAATAGGGTCCCTGTGGAAGATTAAAGATGGCTGCCATTCTCTGTCATTTCCTTGCCCCAAACTGGAGTTTATTTCCCTTCACTCGAGCCCCTGAGTCAGCACCTGACTGCATAAGCATCAGAAGGTGGTCGAAGCAAGGCTGGGCCAGTCCCCTGCTGAGCCCTGTAAAGGCTTCTGTGATGGCACTTTGGGGAGACCTGAACCTCCGTGTGGAAAGCCCGGCTCCTCTGCCAGAGAGGCCATGTGGAGACATCATACAGAGGCCATAGGGGAAGCAGACACCTTGAGGTGACAGGGAGAGGCCAACTGTCCTCAGGCCCACAGAGGTTCTAGGTGGCCACAGCCCTCACGTCACCCAACAACAACCACATGGAAGACCAGCCCAAGAACTGCCCTGCTAAGCCTGGGGGGGAGGCGAGAAGATGCCTACTGTTAAAGCCATTAAGTTCGGAGGAGATGGGTTACAGAGCCAAAGATAATTGAAAAAAAGTCCCCAGTGCTGGGGTTTGTTTTTTTTTTTAAGATTTTATTTATTTTAGAGAGAGAGGCAGCAAGAGAAAGAGGGGGAGAGGAAGAGGGAGAGAATTTCAAGCATACTCCAGGCTGAGTGCAGAGCATGACACAGGGCTCGATCCCAGGACCCTGAGATCATGACCTGAGTGGAAACTAAGAGTCAGATGCTCAACCGACTGCGCCACCCAGGCACACCCACCCCACCAGTGCTGTTCTTAAGTAATGCCCTGCTTCCCCCCATCCAAGGGACAGGCCTGCCGGAGGCCAGCTCCAGCAACAGTCAGGGTCCCCGAAGGAAAGGACGGCGTCAGCGATACGAAATGAGGAGATGGACTCGGATGATGCTTCAAGAGTCTCCCGAAAACTCAGGGCTCAGGGTGTTTTATTTATAACATTGTAACAAAGGATGACCAAAGACATAACCAAGATGATTATTTACTGGTCAAAGGAACCTTTGTAGATGCACCTGGTGTTTTTTTTCCCCAGAGGCTTGATAGATGAAGCCTGCTCTGCTTATCTGTATTGTGCTCTTTTCTATGGTCACTCCTAGTCCTGTACAAAATTATGGGCCCTGCGCAAGGTCACTTAGCCCCAAGGCTAAACGCCGCTTGTCCTGGGGGAGGCACAGCATAGAGTCAGACTCTATTTCTGGCAGTCATCCCGGACTCTACTCGGGCCTGTTTATCTATAGAAAGAGTAAACTAATTATACCTGGAAAAAGTGAATTATTTATAATTAGACTATGAATTTTCTAGTAACTAGGTTTATATATATTTATGTTGATTAATAATACGGGATCTACAAATAGCAAATCCAAGCTATGCTTAACAAATCTAGTCTATTCTTACCATTCATATTAATATGTGTTATTTGAGCTGCAAGCTGCTTTTAATTGGAAGGGGTTGATTAATGCTATACCCATTGCAATTCTCCTCGCCTTGCAGGAGGGCGGCGCCCCATGCCTTGCATTGGGGGATCACCTTCTTGTGCCATGCAGACGGCTCACATCACAGGCCCATGGGGAACCTGGGTGGCTCAGTCAGTTAAGCATCTGCCTTTGGCTCAGGTCATGATCCCAGGGTCCTGGGATGGATGGGATTGAATCCAACGTCTGGCTCCCTGCTGAGCAAGGAGTTGGCTTCTCTCTCTCCTTCTGCTCCTCTCCCCTGTTCATGCACTCTCATGTTCTCTCTCAAATAAATAAATAAAATCTTAAAAGAGAGAGAGACAGGCCCTGCAATCAAATCCCCACCCTTTCCACACAAAGCGTAAGTGCAGGGGACCCCAGGGGATGGAACATCAAGTACCAAGACCTGGGCCGCCTGTTTCTTGGTTATTGTAGGCAAGTTTAAAACACAGGAGTCATCTGTGATCCTAATCCTCTGAGTCACCATCTGCTCACTCTCTCTGCCCAGGGGGCACTTCTAGGTCCCATCCTCGTAACCCTGAAGGCCAACACAGCCTCCTCCGTTCCTCCAGACCCTCCTGCTTCTAGGGCAGCTCTAAGGGGTGGACTCCAGCCCCATCATCACGTCCTGATAGACCCTTCCTTCACCCTCCCTCTTCTCCCACTCCACCAGCACTGCCACCCAAACCCACCCACTGGATAGGAGTCCTAAGCTTCCACATCAACAGGATGACATTAACAACTCTTGTTCCAGGGATGCCTGGGTGGCTCAGTTGGTTAAGTGACTGCCTTCAGCTCAGGTCATGATACTGGAGTCCTGGGATCATGTCCTACATTGGGCTCCCTGCTCAGCGGGGAGTCTGCTTCTCCCTCTGACCTTTCCCCTCTCATACTCTCTCTCTTTCTCTCTCAAATAAATAAATAAAAATAAAGTCTTAAAAAAATAAATAAATAAAATAAAGTAAAAACTCTCACTCCAAACCCAGGCCTGCAGTCAGAAATGAAATCAAGTAACACACTCTGAAAGAGAACTGGAAGGTCCCTTCATTCGGTCCCTCCACAGACTTGGCACTTACCCCATGCCCTGCCCAGCTTTGATGGTCAAGTGTGGTTTAGAGATATTTTATGGAAAATTCCAAACATATACAAAAGCTGAGAGATACACACAGTAAACCTCCATGGACCATCACCCAGGGCTCGCCGCAAATTTGTTTTCTGTCACCGTACCCACTCTCCCCAGTGCCCACCCTGCAGATTAGTCTCACACAAATCACAGACATCATGTTGTTTCATCTCTAGAAGCAAGGACTATCCTTTCCAATCACAGTGCCACACACAGTACACAGGTTTCGAGCAGTCTAATCTGGGCCCGGCCCAGCCCAGGAAGGTCTCCCCGTAGGTAAGGCCCACCTGTGGGATGTGACAGAGAGATGACAGGGCTTCAGTCTGGCCCCAAGGTGTGAGCTCCAGCTCTGGGTGCTAGATGGAACATGGGTGACCCGGGAGCCTGGGGACAGCAAGAGAACCACAGACAAACAGGAAGGAGACTCCCCAGAGCTGACCCAACTCAGAAGCAGCCACAGACCTCCTCTCTGGCCACACGCCCTCTCCTCATCTTCCTCCATCAGAGCTGCAGTTCATGGCCCTGGCATTCCTGGGTGGGCTCAAAGCTGCGGACCCCCTGAAGGTAAAAATGGGTCTAGTCATTCACTGGCAGCCTGAGGAGAGTGCAGAGTCCAGGGAACAGCCGTGGCAAGTCACACCCATTGCCTCAGCCCCTGGCTCTGCCGCTTCATTCCTACCCACAATGCCAGGCTCAGGAACGTGACAGGGCTCCTGTCCTTCCCATAAATCCGAAACGTAGGCCAGAACAAGGAAAGACATGTGGAAGATGACCATCTGTTTCCATCACGCAGCATTTTTTAAAAAATGATTTAGCTTGAGAATGCCTAAAAAATAGTAATTGTGCCTTATGCTTCTTAATATCTCTCATAGTTTCTATACCACAGTTGCTCAACCTCGGCACTACTGAATTTTAAACCGGGTAATTCTCTGTAATGGCAGTTCCGAGGAGAGTAGTCTGAGCACCCGAGCACGCTGAGTGGCATGCCTAGCCTCTACCCGCGGAGTGCCGGTAGCAGCCTTTCCCCTCGGTGGGACAACCAAAATGGCGGCAGGCAGTGCCAAAGGTTCCCTGGGTAACAACACTGCCCTCAAGGGGCGCCTGGGAGGCTTGGCGGGTTAAGCATCTGCCTTCGGCTGAGGTCATGATCCCAGGGTCCTGGGATGAAGTCCTGTGTCGGGCTCCCTGCTCAATGGAGAGCCTGCTTCTCCCTCTTCCTCTGCCCCTCCCCCTACTTGTGCTCTCTCACTCTCTCTCTCTCTCAAATAAATAAATAAAATCTTAAAAAAAACACAAAACCCTGCCCTAAAGTTGAGAGCCTCTGATCTATACAATAGTAGTCAACTTGTTCATTGATATCTTTATTCCTCTAATTTGTCTTAAATCCCTCTCAAAGAGATGTCAACTTACTCTGTTAGATAAATTAGAGAGGACTGAATGGGGACATTCTTTTGAGAAGCCTCCAGTTTGTCTGTTGTAAGGGTTTTGATCAAACTTGCCAGTTGTTTGGCAATCATAATAGTTACTTATATTTCAAATACGTAAATGACATGTAAACCAGAAACAGCTCAAGTAAATTAAAACCAAGCCCTCGAAGCAAATAATTGTGGCATGTTAAGTGATGGGATTTTGTGTAAATGTTTTGTTTCTTTGTTTTTCCAATATTTAGTTTTATAATAAAAAAAAACAACACAAGAGACTGTCTCTGGGGCTAGGGGTAGAAATAAGTTGACATATCATGACATTTTTCCTGTGGACTCTGAGAACCTAGGTCTTGATTTTATAAGCCTTGACTAGAGGTTCCAATCACCTTCTTTTATTTTTCTTTTTGTGCATTCCTAAATGCGGCAAAACACCCTTCAGGATGTCCCCACTACAGCGAAAAGTATAATAGTCATGGAACAATTTATATCCTGCTGAAAATTTAGCATTTCCTGGAGCTACCAGCCAGACGTTTGTCTCACTTCCACTGATGACTCCAGTTACGATTTCACTAGCTACTCTACCACCGGAAAGTTAACATGTCTTATTTGAACCCACAGACACTGGCACCAGAGAAGGTCCCCAGATTAACAGATCTTCAGGGCAAAGGCCACCTGGCCTGAGTCACCACAGAAACACTCACCATGGCGTCCCGGATGCTCCCAGATGCTCTGCTCAGCGCACACGTTTCCCCAAACCTTGTGGGCCTCGTGACCATGAGGCCCTGCTTGGCCATTTCAGGGTCTGCACCCAACTGCCAGCAGCTGGAAAAGCTTACCCGAGGACCCTGCCCGGGAAAAAGTCCTTAGGTCATGAACTGAGGTAATGAGCTGAGAACAGGCAGGACTGAGGCGGAAACAGAGCAAGGGAAGGTGAGCATCTGTGGCTCTTGAGGGGAGGCAGAGAGGCCAGGATGGGGGTGCTTTCAGGCTCACCTGCCTCTCAACCTGCATGAGATCGAGCCTCTCTCAGGCCCTGGGCCCAGGGCTGCCTATCCCCATGGCAGCACTGGGGTGGAGGTGGCAAAATGGCCTTCTCCAGTGGCACATCCAGAATGCTCCATGTTGTCAGCCTCTCCGCCTTGAGTCTCCAGCTCAGACTCTGCCCTGGAAGGTGGAAAAAAAAAAAAAAAGACTCCTGTCAGAGACTGAGTCACAGCAGGAATTAAGGCAGAAGATGGAAATTTTAACCTTTTCTACTTCCTGAGCAGGGCAGTGAAAAGGAAGACTGTTCCGAAGGAGAGGGACTCTGGGCACACACTGGGCTTCAGTTTGGCAAAGGACATGATGTGCCCTTGACCAGGGCTGCCAGGGCCGCGGTGGGAGGCACTGACCCCCGGGGACAGGAGAGGCATTCAGACCCCTAGGATCCCACAGAGCTGGAGGGATCAGCCCCTTGAGGGGGGTCCCGGCCAGGCTGGGAGCTGCCCCTCTCTCATGGTGAGAAACAAGGCCAGGCCTCGGGGGGCTGCCCCAGACCACACAGTAAACCCCACTTGCTGGACCCAGCTCAATCCATTGCCACCACGGGGACCCTGGAGACTTGAACAGAGGGGACTTTGTTTCCTGGACGGGGCTGGGCTTTTTTCTCCTCTCTCTTCAGGGGCTCACAGGGGAGGGGAGTTTATGTTACTGTTTTTTTCCAGCTTGGCAACAATGTAAATGTGAGAGTTCACGCTGACGGGAAAGGGATGGCGTTTTCTCTGGGGACCGGCGGCAGCCATCACCCATGGCTCAGCCCAGGCCCCTGCGAGGTCTGAGGTACCGCAAGATGGTGCGGCCGGTTCTTCTCCTCTGAGGAGAGCCAGGAGGCCACGTGTAGAGTGGGGCCCGAAAGTTCGCGCGCAGGTCAGAAGTGAGAAGCCACCTGGCGGGGTGCTGCCGCCTGGTTTGAGAAGCACCTGGGCTCTCCCCCGCCATGCCCGCCCCTCGGAGCTGGGCAGGTCTGAGGGCCCGTCCACTTCCCTGCCCCCAGATGCGGAGCGTCTCTGTGCCTAGAGCTTTCACAGCCCCTCGTGGAACTGTCATGACACGTTCATTCCTTCCTTCCTTCCTTCATTTATCAAGCAACATGTATTGACCATCAGACTCTGGGGGCAGAGAGGAGGACGGGGCAGATGCAGAGCGAGGAGCTACTGGGGAAGACAGAAAGTAAACAAAGAATTACAAACGACGAGTCAGTGGTCGCACCAACAGTGATAACCACTAACTAGGAAGAACTCGTGGTGTGCTGGCCTCACTTACCCTCCCGACTGCAGGTCAGAGGACACGACCGTCCCAACACTACAGAAAGGGCAATGTAATTTGGCCAAAGCCACACAGTTGGTCGGTGGCAGAGCTCAGGGGACAGCCTCAGAAATGCCCAAAGACTTCTCTCCCAAAGATAGCCCTCCGCTTCCAGAAGCCCAGGGGAGCCAGTCAGCTGTAGGTGATACTCAGAAGCCACAAAGCAGAAATGCACCGGATGCAGAAGCCCATGGTGGAGACCCAGGAGCCTCTCCAGGGGTCAGGCTGTTGGCACAACCCTGGCCTGTTCTTCAAAAGCAAAGGCTAATCCTTCTAGGTGTTTAAGCTGGGCTGAGGGAGAGGCAAACACCGCTGACTAGATTCTGCCCTCCCACTGCCCAAGTCATATGGGGACCCCATCTTGCCAAGGCAGGACCCCAGGGATCCAGAGTCAGGATCTGCTGGCAGCGAAGGATGGGTCCCAACCAGGTGCTTCGAGAACTGACAAGATGGGGCTTCCAGGTATTCATGGCCAGCACCCCAGGTCCTGGCTTAAGAGCACAGGAGCTTGGGCAGGGAGTCACGTTGTGCAGGGGGCGAAGGCTCACGGGAGCGTTACACAGGCGGGGAGTCTGGAGCCCGGGCGATAAGCAGGACCGGGTAGCATGGGGCGGAGTGAGAGTTGAATGTAAGTCCCATTTGAACCCAGAGGAGAAGGTCTCCCTTTGGTTTTGTTTGTTAGACAAATGAGATTAGGGGAGAGTGGCCCAGCATCTCTAAAAAGCAACAGTCCAGGGACAGAACCAAACACCAAAGTCCGACATATCAACCAAGGTCCATAGTTATAAAAACCGGAAGTCTGCAGGGACCAGAAAAGGTGTCGGGGTGCCGGCTCCGTCGCTGGTCCCCAGTCCCTTCCCAGACACCTGGGGAAAGCCGAGGGCACTGCATGGACCTGCGGCTGCTAAGGGAGCCCCTCCTCCGAGTTGAGAAGAGGTTCGAAGAGGGGCCTCAGCTCACTGTCCTTCATTGATTTCGGTGAGAACTTTTTCCTATTTCTCATGATCTCCCACTTTCCCTGACAAACAAAACCAAACCATAAACCATGGCTTTCTCGAACATGAAGCCACATGTGAGTCATCTCCACAAACCACTTTCAAATCCAAGGGCTGGGAGAACGACCCCTTGAACAGCAGCGATTGCTCAATAGTGAGACGATCCAGTGGAAAACTCTCCCCAGAATCTGGGTTCCCGTTGAGCAAGCGCTCTGGGGAAGGTCATGTGGGAGGCTGGCTGGGAGAAGTCAGTCACGTACCTGGGCTCTAGGTGTGTGCATGTTCCCCTGCAGCAGCGGAAGGGTGGGGGTGGGGGGTGTGACAGTGATGGGGACAGGGTGGGGGAGTAGTGGAGATGCAGTCAAAGAGGCTGCAGACTTCCAGAGCCTGTGCCAAAGGCTGTAGTTTATTCTAGATGCAATGAAAAGCCC
Organism: Ailurus styani; assembly: GCA_002007465.1. Lineage (NCBI taxonomy): Eukaryota > Metazoa > Chordata > Mammalia > Carnivora > Ailuridae > Ailurus > Ailurus styani. The sequence continues at coordinate 2,275,741 of LNAC01000288.1, read as the reverse complement.
TTGGAGGATTTGAAGCAGGGGAAACACATGATCTGATTACAAATTTTTTTTTTAAACAGTCATACTGGCTAGTGAGTGGGAAGTACTTGGAGGCAGGGAGAGAGATTGCCATGCTTCCGGTGAGCGATGAGGGTGGGGGGGATGTGAGCCATGGGGTAAAAATGAAGACAGGAGGGGGACTCAAGATGTACTTTTGGGGCTAGACCTCACAGAACTTGCGTATGAATTAGGTGGTGTACAGCCTGAGGACCAGAAAAGAATTGAGGATGACATCTAGGTTTCTGGCTTGAGAAACTGGGGAGATGATGGTGACATTTCCTGGGACGAGAAGACTAAGATGAAGTGGGGGGTTCGTTCACCTGTGGTGGGACATTGAGAGTTCCATTTTGGACATGTTGAGTTTGAACTTTCTGTGAGAAAACCAAGTGAAGATGGCAAAAAATATAATCTGAGCACGTAAATAATGAAGGGCATTAATGAATGACAAACCATTGAAAAATTCAGAAGTCCATTCTGATCATAAATTAATAAAGAAGGAGGGAGAGAAGCAGGGGCTCCTGGCTGGCTCAGTTGGAAGAGCATGTGATCTTGATCTTGGGGTCATGAGTTTGAGCCCCATGTTAAGATGCAGAGATGTAGGGATTACTTAAAGAAATAAACTTAAAAATTTTTTAAAGAAAGGTGGGTAGAGAGGAAGGAAGGGACAGATGAGGGAGTTGGAGGGCTCTTACTTACATAGTAGCATGTCAAGGGTTGACAGGTCAACATGTAGGTAGTGCTAGAATTAGAAAAACATCATTTTCCAACCATTCCAGTCATGGATGGATCAGACAAGAATCAGCAATGGATGCTAAATCTGAGGTAAATTTTGATGAGCAACAGGATGTTTGCATGGTTTTAAAGTGTCTCCCCACAGACCATGTGTTAGTTATGAGGGGGAAAAAAATTGCATAGTGGAGAAATCAGATAGCACCTTGACAAGGTGATCAAAATTAACATCAACTGTGAGGGACATTGTGCTTCCAGATGTGATCCTCTGAGAAAAACATAACCTAACCCAGGTAGTATTCCAGCAGAGTGTAAGTAACCTGGCCCTAATCATGAGAAACATCAGACAAACCCAGAAAGAAGAATGTTCTATTTAACGAAAATAGGAGGGGACTGTTTTCTTCAAAAATGTCAATGACATGAAAGACAGACTGTGGAAATGTTCCAGTGCAAAGAGGCCAAAGGGGCATGACAATCGAATCCAAAGTCTGACCCTAGACCAAATCCTGTACAGAAGTGAAAAAAAGGGCGCCTGGGTGGCTCAGTGGGTTAAAGCCTCTGCTTTCGGCTCAGGTCATGATCTCAGGGTCCTGGGATCGAGGCCCACATCGGGCTCTCTGCTCAGCAGGGAGCCTGCTTCCCCCTCTCTCTCTGTCTGCCTCTTTGCCTCCTTGTGATCTCTCTCCCACTGTGAAATAAATAAATAAAATCTTTAAAAAAAAAAAAGAAGTGAAAAAAATGTCAGAGACAATGTTTTGGGGTTAACTAACAAAATGGAAATGGGGATGGTAGATGAGATCAAAGTACCATAGCGATGTCAAGTTTACTGAGGTTGATAACTATCCTGAGTGATGCAATGAGAGAATACACTTCACCCCCGAAAACACTGAAATGCTTTGGAGTAAAAGGCCATGATGTATGTACATTTCCCCCAAATGGTTGAGGAAAAAAAGCGTGTGTGTATCTGTGTGTCACACACAGGTACATATATACAAATGATGTAAATGTCCACATGAGGTGAATGGGGGTAAAGAGAATACAGGTGTTTTAGGTGCTATTTTTATTTTTGCAAACTTTTTAAAAGTTTGAAATTATCTCCAAGTAAGAAGACTTTTATTGCAGAAGAGTATGTAAGTCTGGCATTCCAAGGAGAGAACTGGACTGGAGGCAGAAACTCGGGAGCCATCAAGACATAGCTGGCGTTTAAAGCCCTGAGGAGGGTGGCCCAGTTGGTTAAGCGTCTGCCTTTGTCTCAGGTCATGATCCCGGCGTCCTGAGATCGAGCCCTGTGTTGGACTCCCTGCTCAGTGGGGAATCTTTGTCTCCCTCTGCCCCTCCCCCTGTTCATGCATGCTCTCTCTTTCAAATAAATAAATAGAATCTTTTTTTAAAAAAATTAAGTCCTGAGAACTGATGAACTAGTGGAGGAGACATCAAAGATGAAGAGAAGGGGCCAGGACGGGTCCGGGGAACACTGATGTTCAGAGATCAAGCAGAGCAAGCAGAACCAGCCAAGATGGCAGAAGGGGAGGTGGGTGGAGGGGAACCAGTGGGCTGAGGTGTCGTGGAAGTCACAAGAAGGCAGTGTTTCAAGAAGGAGTGACTAACTGGCAAATGTCGCTAAGAGGTTGCTCAAGATGTGGACGGAGATAGGACCACGGAATTTAGCAAGACGGCAATCACGGGAGACCTTCACAAAAACAGTGTCAGTGAAAGAAGCCAGAATATAGTGGTTCCCAGAGTCAACACGAGGTGAACAAGTACAGCAGCACCAGCAATGTCTGCAGTCAGCTCCTATCACTTCATGCCTTAAAGGGGACAACTGTCATCTGTTTGGTCACTAAGGATCTGCACCTTCCTCTGTGCTTGTGCCCTCCCCCTCCCCCACCTGGTGAGGCAGAGCCCACGTCTCATATAAAAACCTAAGGGGCCAGACACTGGCTTCTCCAGCTCCCTGATAGGTAGACAGGGAAGTGGCCTGGGCTCTGTCACCTATAAGAAGAAGCTGGAAGAGCTCAGAATGTATTCTGGCAATGGGCAGTAGTGGTCATGGGGGGCAGGGCCGCTAGTTTCTAGAGGCAGCAGGGGCTCTGTTTCCAGCCAGCACCCAGTGCCTAGTGTTGGGGTGTTGGCTATGGGCCCTACAGCAGAGCAAGTGTTTCTTCACCATCCAGGTCCTATGGCAGGAGTTGGGGAGCTATACCCGGGGTGCAGCTTCCAAGAGCACCCAGAGCTCCTGGAGATGCTGTGAGTTGCTCAATGTCTTGTTAATAAATTCTCTCCCTGCATAATCACCCAGGGTCAATTGCTTTTGCTTGCAACTACAAGCCCTAACTAAAAGAGGACCTTGCCTTTTCTTGGCTAAAGAGGGAATTCCTTTACGCCATCTTCTCAAATTCTGCCTTTCAAGGGTATGTCAAGTATCCAGTATCCTTAGCCAATGGACAGTGTGGACAGAATGCCCTCCCAGTGGTCCCATTCTTGAGGATATCCCTCAGCCCTATACCTGATACCTCCATCTTCATCTCCCCTGATCTCAAGACACTGGCCACCTTTCTAACCATCATTGAAGCAAAATGTCCCCGTGTGGATGGGATGTCTGCTCCCCCACTTTATCTTAGTCTTCTAGAAAACAAGCTCTAACCACCACCACCACCCCTTCTCCAGAGACTCTTCGGAGCCTGTGGTTTTCTAGCTGTTTTGCTACTGAGTGTGGGAGAGGAGATAAGGGAAGAGCACAAAGCTGAAATGCTTCCAGAAGCATCTAGTAGGGTTGTCTCTTATTAACACTGGTTTGCCGCTCCCTGCCTGAAATCAGACTATGTCTGTCATCACCCTGGTCTGGAGTCAGATGAATCAGACTGCAGATCTAGGAAACCCTCAGGGGTCTCCCCAGCCACACTTGGCACAGAACCCAAAGCAATTGAACAGACCAGGATGGATTTCCAACCAAGACACTGACAAATGCCAAACCATGCATGAGAGTCACCTCCTCACTCCACTGAGTGTCCACATTGTGGGACTTTTCCCTCACATATGACTGTGTCTGAAAGCCTGACGCCTTCCCAGAAGCCTCCCCACACTGATTACATATGTGGTCTCTGAGGGAAGTTCACACTGACTGTGGGGCTTGGAGGTGCTCAGCATAGACAGCAAGCAACGCTGCGCTTGTCCTGCTTCCACGAGCACAAGATTGCCAGGTCAACATTCTCTTCTCCAAAGAATTCTTTTACCACACGCTTTATCCACTGATGTACCACAATGTGCTCTGGAGTGGGAAAGAGCAGAGATTTCAGAACCCAGCTGGGAAGAGTGAGACCTAGAGAAGGTAAGAAGGACTTTCAGTGGAGTAGAACTGTGCCAACCAAGGGCTGCTGCTGCCAGTTCTGGGGATCCGTCCTCATCAGCTGTGGATGACGTCATCCACTGTGCTCCTTTTGGTGGATAAAGGCTCCCATTTCCTCCCTTCTGTTCTTCCTCTTTCAGCCAGTAAATCAAGTATTTTTTTGAAGTGTATAGTTCTCTGAAGACTCACCAAGGCAAAGTGATCTAGGGATCACTAGAATCTAGACCAATAAAAGGATGTTGTAGCTTTGTCCTCTAAGAAGTGGCTTGTTCTCCAAACAAAATTTGTTTGTCATCTCCTGGGTTGTTGATCTGCTTCTCCTAGTGGGACTGGTCTACACCAAAGCTGGTGCATCTTCCCACCCACGGAGCAGCTCTAAAGGAGGCTAGACAGAGGGTAGAGGTGGGGAAGTGGAGTCACGTATGAGGCTAGAAAATACCACCCACCCCAGGCCATGAGAGGTGTTGCCCAAGGCTAACTTCAACTATCCTCTTTCCATATCCTTTCATGAGGTTGAGCTAAGCATAAGAGGCCTGAAAATGCTCTGGCCTCATTGTTTCTGGCTCTAAAAATTTCTCTTCCATGCCTCTCTCCCAACCACAAGCCATGGCATTTGAAAGCTGTAAATCTTTGAGACTGTTCCCAACCCTTCGTTTTACAGTCAAAAGTGACCTTTGCTCCAGACGTGTTGCAAAGGCAGAAGGCAAAGGCGTGTTCTGGGCTGCCATGTAGAAAATACACTCGGGATTCATACATGGTGCTCCTTGGTCCAGCCAAAAGCCCAGCATGTGGCATAAAGAAGAAAAATGGCTGGAAAGCTCCCCAGAGCTGACCCTGCAGTTCTGAATTCTCCCCACCACAAACCTAGCCAACTGTCCAAAGTGGATGAGAAACAGATCAGTGGCCTTTTGGTGCTAGAGTCCAACTATGATGTTCATACTCCCTGAGAGGTACCCAAGTACCCTGATCTCAGAGTTTCTGGGGATCTGATGTCTATGAGGGTCCTCAAAAGCAGTGAGTTTTTAAGGAAAATCTGAGTCTCATTTAAGCCATCTGGTAGACCTCTAACAACATCTTTTTTAGCTTCAGAACACACGAGGCCCCTATTTCTCTCCACTTTGAAGTAGCTAAAGTTTATTCTTTATCCACAATCCCTGTCTCTCTCTGACCCAGGCACTCCCCTCCCACCAAGAGCAGACACTAGACTTGAGTAGAGTAGAGTTGGTGGTGGAAAATACCGGGTAAACCACGTCAGGCCGGGGTCTGTGCAAGTCATGCCCTGAAGGGGACATCACAGGAACCACCGTCATCTGTGGAACCAAGAGATGACACAAGGATCACCTTTGGTGGGGGAGAGTGTTAGGCTGAAAAACACCCTTCCAAAGATGTCTATGGCCTAATCTGCAGAACCTGAGAACATATCACCTTACATGGCAAAAGAGACTCTGCAGATGTGATTGAGTTAAGGATCTTGAGATGGGGAGACTATCCTGGATTATCTGTGGGCCCAACTCAATCACAAAAGTCCTTATAAGAGGGAGACAGAGGTCAGAGTGATGGGATGCTGGGGCCACAAGTGAAGGGATGCAGGGGGTCTCTCGTAGCTGAAAAGGGCAAGGAACTGGATTTTCCAGAAACTTCCAGAAGGAATACGGCCCTGGCAAAACCTTGATTTTAAACTTCTGACCTCCAGAAAGATAAGAAAACACATTTGTTTTTATTTAAATCACTGTATTTGGGGGGGAATTATTGTAGCAACAATAGGAAATACAGAGATCTAGGATAAGGATTCATAGGAGCAGGAAGGAGAGCTAGGAGTGGCCCCACCAGGTCACAGATCTCCTAGTATGGGTGATTCAGTGATACCAGGTAATATAAAAACCCAACCCACCTGGCTTACACACAAGGGGAAGTCCAAAGGCAGGTGGCCCCAACCAAGCTGGGTTGGTTTGGTGACTCAGTGATGTTATGGAGGACTTTGGTTCTTCCTATCAGTTTGTTTGTTTGTTTGTTTGTTTGAAGTAAGCTCTACACTCAACATGGGGCTCGAACTAAAGACCCTGAGATCAAGAGTTGCATGCTATACCAACTGAACCTACCCATCAGTCTGTTCTTGTCGGCTCACTACTCTCAGTCACAAGATGGCTGCCAAAGTTCCAGATGTTGCATCCAAGGCACACCATTGCCAAGATTCAGGAAAAAAAGCCATTTCATCTTTGAGTTTCTTTGAGAATGATGAAAGCTTTTTCTGAACACCCACAACCTTACTTTAGAAGACTTTCCCTCCTATCTACCTTGTTGGCCAGAATTGTACCACATCCCCCACTTAAACCAATCTCTGGCCAGCAGTATGGGAGCACTTTGATGGGTTTAGACAAGTTGGGACCTACTCCCAGAAGTCAGCCTCCCTGAACCATTTGCCTTTTAGACCTTTAGGCAGGGAGTGGAGACCTCAACTAAATGAGCAAGGAGGAAGGGAATAAAGCCGTGTTGGGCAAGTGTCTAGAAGTGTCTGCTCGAGAGGCTTCACAGAAACCCAAAGGTGTCTCTCCCTATTCCCCCACACAGCTCTGGAGCTCACATCGCCTGTGCTGTGTTCACTTAGCGTGTATCCTTCGTCTAATCAGAGAGAGGGCTGCTCGGCTTGTCTCAGTCACCTTGGAGCCCATTCTCTGAGTGGCAGTCCCGCCAAGCCACCTCGGTGCTCCAGCTCTCCCTCACCTGGCCCACTGCCTTGACTGACAGGGTGTCACCTGATCAAACCAGCTGGGTCTCAGGAGGCAGGGCTGCTGCATTCCGCCTCTTCACTAGCACACTCCACCTGCAGCCGCAGCTGAGATGGGAGACATGGGCCCTACTGTCCTCAGAAAGCAGCTCCTTAAGCTTCCTGGGTTTCTCCGTCTGGTCTTGTTACTCCCTGGATGCAGACAGTTGCTCTCTCAGCCTGCCGGGCTCCAGCCATCCTTGCCTGCTCATGATGGGCCATCAGGTCCCCGGGGGCCCCCATCTGGCCACACTGTGGGCTTCTCTTCTCCGAAGCCATGGCTCACCTCACAAATAGGCATCACAGTGACTTGTCCCCAATAGAGAGGACTCCTGCACTCACTTCGCTGTCCCCCTCATCTACCACAAGGGGGGGAGAATAGGAGGTACACACACACACACACACACACACACACACACAGATAAACTGGGGGTGAGATAGAAAACGAAGGAAAAGTGACAATGAGCTCAGTGTAATGTGGTGTTCCGGATTGGGTCCCGGAACAGAAAGAGGATAGGGTAGAAACACAAACTGAATCAAGTCTGCAGGTGGCAAAGTGTATCGTCCCGGTGTTCCTTTCCCAGCTCCGACAAAGGTACAGTAGTGTGCATGTAAGGTGTTAACATTAGGGGAAGTTGGGTGAAGGGAATATGGGACCTGTCTGGACCGTCTTTGCAACTTTCCTATAAATCTACAGTCATTCCAAAATAAAATGTTCTTTTTAAAAAAGAGAAACAAAATAACGTCAGGCCCTGCCATGTTCCTACGCCATCTCCTGCAGCGTTCCCCATAGCTGGGCTGCTTCCAACCCCTCTGTCCCAGCCCCAAGACTAAGCCCAATGCTCTCCAGAGGAAGCAGGTATTTAGAGAATTATAAAACTGAAAAGGCAGAGGCACCTGGGTGGCTCAGTCAGTTAAGCATCTGCCTTCAGCTCGGGTCATGATCCCCTGGTCCTGGGATCGAGTCCAGCATCAGGCTCCCTGCTCAGTGGGGAGCCTGCTTCTCCCTCTGCCTGCTTGTGTGCTCTCTCTCCCTGACAAATAAATAAATAAACTCTTTAAAAATAAATTAATTAAATAAATAAATAATAATAAATAATAATAAATAAATAAATAAAACTGAAAAAGCTCTGGCATCTATAGTTCCCAGGGATGTTAATTATTCAGGAAAAGGGGCAAGGTGAGTATGAGAAGCAGCAAAGCTGAAAAGGCTTCTGAACCGCAGGACTCTGAAAGCCACTAGTAAGTTCGAAGGAGGGGCTAGATCATGCCGCACCCCTCCCCCCCAGCCAGAATTACTTAACAACGTCCCTTCCTTCCCTTGGCCACCTTATGGAACCAGTCCCTCCACCTCTGTGGGAGGCCCGGGTCCAGCCTGGTCCTGAGGGATGGGGGCTGGCTAGCATCATGCTGGCCCCACCCCGAGGCCCAGCGCTGACCTTAGCCCTGCCTAAGGTCCCAGGACACACTGCCGCCTCCACCCCAGAACTGGGTCTGCCCTTGATGCAAGAGCAGCCTGCCTGGAGCCCCCACCCACTGTCACCTTAACTCCCTCATTTCAGTGGGAAGCCCGGTCATCGGAAGGACATAGCCATCCTTTTGCGGACAAAACTGAGGCCCCTAGAAATGACCTAACTTGCCAAGCTCACCACAGTCCCCTGATAAGGCTATGCCTTACCCACCTGTCACTCTCTCGGACACCTGCTCCCAGCAAAACCCCTGCCAAGCTGTCCCCTGACTCACCCCTGCCGAGCTGTCACCTGACTCACCCCTGCCAGCCTGCTATCCACACACTGGCCAGGACTCGCTGTAACTTGGTGGTTTCGCCCACTGCCAGCTGCTCCCTGCCCTGTCCTTCCTGCTCCCATACCTGCTGACCTGAGAGTCCCAGCTCCACCGGCGGAGGGGCTGGGTGGGAGGCCCCGGCTGCTGCTACCCTGCCTCCCCCCGCAACCGGGTGATGACCAGAGAGAGGACAGGGGACAGAAGAGAGGGGCCAGGCGCAGAACACAGGGAGCCTTACTGCCAGGCAGCGATGGCCCCGGGGGACGGGGAAGGGATGCCGAGAACCCGGACCCCAGGGCGCTGACCTGCCTGCTCTCATCACTGCCTGGAGCACAGAACCTTCCTTACTCGCTGCTCTCCTTCAAGCGACCCAGCTGAAATGACAGGACACTATCTTGCCGATTTTAAAGCTCAGGGGGCTGGTGCATGTGGGCTGGTGTGACACTCCATAGTCTATGAGCCAATGGCGCTGTTCCCATAGAACTCTTTTTTTTTTTTTTTTTGCCCCAGGGGTACAGGTCTGTGAATCATCAGGCTTACACCTTTCACAGCATTCGCCAAAGCACAAACCCTCCCCAATGTCCATAACCCATCCACCCTATCCCTACCCTCCCACCCCCCAGTAACCCTCAGTTTGTTTTGTGAGATTAGGAGTCTCTTCCCATAGAACTCTTGAAACTCTTTTATGCTCCATATGTTTACTTTGCAGAAGGAGATACTAGGCAAAGGCACTCACCTTTCTCTAGCATTTACTTCGAATTGCATGAAAATTGGAATATTTTCCCTTTCCATTCATACCCCATCCCAGAATGATAAAATAAATAATAAACTAATGATAAACTTTTCTCAAGAAAGATCAGTAGCTTTGGGATGCATAGCAGAGGGAATATTATAATTCAAAAATTATATGATTCTTTGTTCCCAAGGGATCTCTCTTCAAGTAGAAGTAGTAACATTTAATGTTAGAATAACATGCGTGATGAATACCCACACTAAAAGTCTGCATCACTGGACAAATGGGGAAAAGATTTTCTAAGAGACACTGCTGTGTGTAATCAACATTAAACGCTAGGACTGCCATGGGGTGGCAGCGGGGTGACAACCGTGGGGTGACCGCTCGTGTGTAAGGAATAAGCACTTGGGTGAGGTGACTTCAAGGGAGCCCCCCCTCACAGGGGGAGGAGCTTAGCTCAGGATTGTCTTAATTCATGAGGTACCTGCTGCCGCTCCTCTGCACCCCAGCTGCTCATTCACGCAGGCGTCCCTGCGGGGAGCATTTCCTGAGCTCCTCTCCTGTCCTCCTCTGTCACAGCCCCCTGCCTGAACTTCCCCTTGGCATTGGCCACTCTCTAAAGTTATCCTGTTACCTCTTTGTTGTGGGTTTGGTGTTTTGTTTTTTCTGTCTGCTCTAGAATGTAAGCCCCGTGGAGCAGGGGCTTGGTTCTCCTGTTGGGTGCTGACTCTCAGAACCTAGAACAAGGCCAGAGCAAAAGCCGGACCGTGTGCGTGTGCACGTTAACGTCGCCGTCATTATTCTCCGGAATGACTGACGCAGGTGTGGCCAGAGAGCTCGAGTTCAAACCCAGGCTCCGCTGCTAATGAGCTGCGTGCTGAGTGAGTTACTTGACTCTCCCGTGCCTCGGTTTCCCCGGGTAACCACAGGAATGTGATAATGGATCCGCCCCCTCCCGTGAAGCACTTTGGGAGGATTCTAGCATATAAACACTTAATAAGCCTTACTTATAATTATTTCGTCAGGGCTAGCCCCGGGCCAAACTGTCTGCAAACCCCATCCTCACTCCCACGTTGCCGTCGGCTCTCTCCGCACTGTCAGCCCCGTTTGCTAGAGAAAAGTCCTCTTTTCTTTTTCTTTCTTTTTTTTTTTTAAGATTTTATTTATTTATTTGACACACAGAGAGAGAAATTACTAGTAGGCAGAGAGGCAGGCAGAGAGACAGGGAGAGGAGGAAGCAGGCTCCCTGCTGAGCAGAGAGCCAGATGCGGGCCTGGATCCCACGACGCTGAGATCATGACCTGAGCCGAAGGCAGAGGCTTTAACCCACTGAGCCACCCAGGCGCCCAAAAGTCCTCCGGCTTTTCCAGACTCCCAGAGCCCCCGCCCCACCCCCACCGCGAGGGCGCCCTGGGACCGTGTCCCATGCTCCCGAATGAGCTTCCAGCTCCAGCACCCTCTCGGGCACCTCTCCACAGAATAGTCTCCATCCCATTCCTGGGGACCGAAACAACGGATCATCCAAACCCCGTCAAAGTATTTAACCTGCTATGTCCCTTGACAAAATAGCAGGGATCATCCTTGGGGTCATCCCAAGTTGGCAGAGCAGTAAAAAGCCCATTGCGAGTAGACTTGACTGGAAGGTCTAGTCTCATGTCCTCCAGAACTCCTGCCCCTTGGGGACCTCTCTGTAATGACCACAGTCATCACCCATGGGCTCAAAGAGGAGGGCCCAAGTGCAGGCACAGGACCCCCATTCCCCCACAAGGCAGCCGAGGGCAATTCGCAACATCTGTCAACTCTCTCAAGGCTCAGGCATGATTAGTATGTCAGGTCCTGGGTGCCGCTCTGGTGAGGCCCCCTCAGAGGTGCAGAGAAGAAGTAACTTCCTTCAGGCCTCTGAGGGTGGAGCAAGGAATTAAACTGACATAGGACAGATCAACAGGAGAAAAGGGTACACATTTTATGTGCTATCTTTACATGTCCGTGCAAGTCTTCAAAAGGAAGATAAAGGCCTGCAGAAGCCATTGGCCCTCAGAGCTTATTTACTCTTTTAAACAAAGAATGACCAATGGTGGGGATGTGGCAAGACAAGGTGCCCTGGGCTCAGGGCAATAAATTGTGTGGCACCGACTAGGAAATCCGCGAGGGCAATCAGGACAGATCAGAGTGATCAGCTGGAACAGTCTTTCTTCTGTCCTTCTCCTGGCTGTGTCCACTCTTGGTCTCTGTCTTCAAATCTCCTCGTACATCCTCTTCCTGCAGGAAGCCTCTCCTGATAGGACAAGCCAGAATTCCCTTCCTCCGCCTTCTGCTTAGATCGCTGCTCACACAGCATCACCAGACTCCCTGTCTGAACCCCGGAGAGGGACCACAGCAATCTTAATCCTGGTTGCCATCTCCAGCGCCAAGTGCAGAGCCCGGCACGGAACGAGGCTTTGCTTACTGTTTTTTGGCTGTTAACTTAAAATTTATTTCAATTTCAATGCTCAGGATGTGTTTCCTCCTTCTGGTTAAAAAACTCAGCTGCTGGGTCGTCTGAGTGGCACAGTTCACTAAGCATCCCACTCTTGGTTTTAGCTTAGGTTGTAATCTCATGCGTCGTGAGATCAAGCCCGACATCCAGCTCCACACTCAGCACAGAGTTGGCTTAAGATTCCCTCTCCCTCTGCCCCTGCTCCCTATCTCTCTCTCTCAAATAGATACATAAATCTTAAAGAAACAAAAAACGACCCCCCACACACACACACGCAAAAACACTTAGCTGCTGATGTATTGTTGGAAAACAGATTTCTGTGAAACACGAAAAAGCAAAGAGCTCTGGGGAAAAACTGGAAGATATTCCTCTTCATCGTCTTTCCTGTGGTTCCCAGGCTCTGCCGCAGACTTTTCTCCACAGCCAGCTTCTTCCCTGGCAGACTTTCAGGAGGTGGAAATAATCTGCAGTGGGCTGGGCTGAACCATTCAGCTGGAGTCTGCTGCTGTATGTCATCTCATTTCGTCTTTATTTTACATATTATTCTAATTTTAATGGACAATTTTACCTAAATGTTAACTTCACTTTAGTTAAATATGAAAGAACTGTTCATTAGTTAAATAAGGGTTAAATAAAAATGTTCGTTCTCCTTGAAAATATTAAGACATGCTGAAGACTTTAATAAAACTGTATTTTGGGGCGCCTGGGTGGCTCAGTGGGTTAAAGCCGCTGCCTTCGGCTGAGGTCATGATCCCAGGGTCCTGGGATCGAGGCCCGCATCAGGCTCTCTGCTCAGCAGGGAGCCTGCTTCCTCCTCTCTCCTCTCTCTCTGCCTGCCTCTCTGCCTACTTGTAATCTCTCTCTCTGTGTCAAATGAATAAATAAAATCTTTAAAAAAAAAACTGTATTTTTACTTCTCTTACTCTTCCTTCACCATCTTGTTCACCATCATTTCTGAAGGGAGAAGGGAGGCATTAGAAGAAAGAAAGCTCCTCCCTGGCAGGTACTGCCATAAACTGACCTGGCTCTCTCTGCGATGAGAAGGTGTTGGAAGCTGAGTCTTTCTCTCATGGGGAAAGAGGGGATTCTCAGTAGATACCCCCAACCAATGGGGTCACAGTCTTGCAGTCCCCTTGTCAAGGGGCATCTATCATCTGCATCTATCATCTGGTTGGTCCGTGACTCCTCTCTTCAAAGGCCTTTTTATGGTGGCTCTTTCCAGGACAGGAGTAGAGGCAAAAAGGAAAGGAAGTTGAAGCAATGAGCTAGCTGGGGAAGAATACCCATGAGTGAGTAAATAGTGAGCACCAAGGCCCTAAGGTGAGGGTTGAGCTCATCTGAGGAGCAGCAAGGAAGCCCATTTGGCTGGAGCACAGTGAGCAAGGGAGCAGTGGGAGGAGAGGAGGGCACAGAATAGCAGGGACTGGCACTCCTGGGGCCTGTAGGCCAGGACTTCAGGTTTACTCCGTGTGGGGTGGATGGGAAGCCAGAGGAGGGTTTTGCTGGGAGGAGTGACATGATCTGAATTTAGCTTTAAAAGGATGAGTCAGCCCCTATGTGGAGGTTAATTGGGGGAGAAGGAGGATTGGGAAAGAACGATGCAGATTAATTAGGAGGCTTTGAGATAATCCAGGTGAGAACCAATGGTGCTTTGGACCAGGCTGGAAGTCCTGGAGGTAGTGAGAGGTGGACTTGGTATCCTTAGGAAGTAGAGTCAACAGAATCTTTGACAGATTAGATCAGGAGTATGAAAAAAACAAAGAAACAAAATAAAACAAAACAAAAAACCTAGGTGGGAATCAAAGCTGAGTCCAAACTTTTTGGCCTTAACAAATATGTGGAAGGGGGGTGTTTGCCTGGGCAAGACTGCATACTGATGATAAGGATGTAATCAGGAGATTGTTCAGATATGTTAATTTTGAGATATTAGATTACCAGTTGGCAAAGTCAAGCAGGCAGTTGGATACATGAGTGGGGGTTCAGGGAGAAGATCAGGCTGGAGATATCAATTTTGGAGTCAACAGCATGTAGATGTCACTTAAAGTCATGAGACTGAGTTGATCAAAAGGAAATGAAAGTAAATAAAGAGGAGAGGAGGTCCAAGGCCTAAACCTCGGGGCCTCCAACCTTAAGATATGGAGATACAGAGAACTTGCAAAGACATTGAGCAGAGCAACCAGTAGGCAGGAGAATCAACAGTATCTCAGAAGCCAATATGAAGTAAGTCCTCAGGAATGACCAGCTGTGTCAAATGCTGCAAAGGTCAAGAAGATGCACTGTCCATTGGCCACATGGGGTCATTAGTGACCTTGACAATGGCAGTTTGAGCCAAATGAAGACAATGAAGGGTCACCAAAAGAGAATGGGAAAAGAAGCAGAGACAGTGAGACATATCTTTTGACGACTTTGCTCTCAAGGAGAAAACAGAGGCAGTGGCTGGAAGGAGATGTAAAGTCAATGGAGGTTTGGGGGTGTTTTGTTCTTAAGATAGGAGACGTTGGAGCATGTTGGTCTGATAACTGGAATGACGCAGGAGAGAGAGAAGAGAACTGCCAAAGTGAAGTGCTTAGGTGGACAAGAAGGATTAAATCTGGAGACTATCAAAGGTTGATCCCAGACTGAGGTCTAATTATGGCAGCATAAATGGGGGGTCAATACAGGCAGGATGGTGGGAGAAGCATGTGGAAGTTATATTCATTTTCTCAATGAAATATGGATTGGGGTCATCAGCAGAGAGAGGAGGGAGGAGGGTGAAGAAAAAGAAGAAGGTGTGAAATCGTTTAGGAGAGTGGAAAACGGAGGCAGGTTGCCAGGCAAAAACCCAAGCCTACTTGAGGTCACTAGTTAATGGAGTTAAGTGAAACCAACCAGCACGGTTGTTTCTCCAGCCAACTCAATGAACCCAGAGCAATAATGGAATAGACACAGACATCAAGGAATTGAGACAAAATAGTGTTTCAGGTTTTTTTAAAATTCATTTTAACAGCAAAGATGTTTAAAGCATCCTCTAAGTATAGCAGGAAAAGCGAAATAGAAACTCTCACGTGTCTAGTATGAGTGTAAATTGGTGAAATTAACTTCAGAAATTAATTCCTGAGTCTTAAAAATATTCATTTTGCACCTCTAGGGATGTATTCCAAGAAGATCATAAAAATGAAGAAAAGTTGCACAAAAATATTTATGTGAGTATTATTTACACTTGTGAACGTTGGAAATTACTAAATTACTAATATTAGGGAACTGGTAACAAAAATAACAAGATAGTCTACAAAGCAGTAGTGTTTATTGAAACAGATGTTTACAAAGTCTATCACAACTTGAAAAAATCCTCAAGATATAATTTTATGCACTAAAAATAAGCAGGATAAAATATATTTTTAAAAAGGTTTTTCTCTTTATTTTAGAGAGAGAGAGAGTGTGTGCACACAGGGTGGGGAGGGACAGAGGCAGAGGGAGAGAAAGAACCTCAAGCAGACTCCGGGATAAGCAAGGTGCCCCACACAGGGATCCATTCCATGATCCTAAGGTCATGACCTGAGCCAAAATCAAGAGTCAGACACCTAATTGACTGAACCACCCAGGTGCCCCAGGATAAAATACATTTTTAAAAGTCCCAGGGAAACTTCCAAAATGTTGGTTGTAATTATCTTTGCGTAGCAGGATTACAGATGATTTTCATTTTCTTCATTAGTGCTTCCTATATTTTCCAAAATGGGTGTGTATTTGTCAAATCAGAACAAAAATACTATGTTTGAAAATATGGTCCTTCCTGAAAGCAGGTAGGTATACAGACTTGAAGGCACTGGGGTTTTTCCTAGTCCTGGGGTTCACATTGAGTCTCCACAGTCTGGCTTCTCAAATTGTGCAAATTCCAGGCATATCCAAAAATTCCCTCCCAAGCAGTCTGTTTACCTCATCGGAGTTGAATAGCCTAAAGCTTTAACCTAAAGATAAAAGGAGTATTTCATTTACGACAAACTGCTCATTCAAGGTGTAATAACAGATTCTTATTCTAGAATGATCATCATCTCCCAACTCCTTCCTTTCCCGACTTGCCCCAGTCCTCCCCAGAATTTAGAGGAAGCTTTCTGAACTTGGGAACATCTAGATCCCAGAGGCATCCTGACCAAGGTTTGTAAAATTATTTTACTTACAAATTCAGCGAAGAAAACATTAGAGTGCATTAAAAGGAACTCCTATTAATGTACCAATCAGCTGTAGTACATAATAAGTAGCCATAGGATGTCAAGATTACACAGTAATGAACATGCATTTCACTCATGCATTTGTGTATTGGCCGGAGCCAATCTGATACAGGCTGAGCTTGACTGGGCGGCTCTAAGTCGCAAACTGGGACCAGATCTGCTCTCTGTGTCTATTTTCCTCCTTAGACCAGTGGGCTAGCTTGGCATGTTCTCGTGATGTAGGCAAAAGCATGAAAAAATAAGCCCAGCCACACAAATACATGTCAAGTGCCTGCTTGTATGTCTGTTAACAATCCATTGGCCAAAACAAGTCCCATGACAAGAACAAATAAATTCTCCCTAGTGGAAGGACCTGCAGAATCGCCGGGAAAGGGTGTGAATGAACACCTGGGAGAAGTGAAGAATCTGAGCTAATAAATCAATCTACCGTTACCAGTAGAGAAGGAAAAATTTAAAAATGCAAATGTGGAGGGTAGAAATTAATTCACAAAGAGTAAATGCCTTAAGCAAAATCTGATTGTGGACAGCTCCTATTCCTAGGTACTTTCTCAACACCCCTGTTGAAACTCCACCCCAAAGCCCCCCCTCATTCTGTCCTCAAGCACCATTTCTCATACCCCTCTCCTCCAGAGGAGAGACTTGAGCCAGAGCCCCAGCCTAGATGGGTCAGCGGGTTAGTGGACACCGGCCTAGGGAAGAGAAAGAAATCATGGCTTTTCTCTATCCTGGGCATACCAGGGGCTGAAGCCTCTCTGAGCTGTCCAAGCCAGCCTCCATGCCATCCAGTCTGCCCTGAATCCCAAAGCCCACTCTGACCTTTCCTAGAGGCTGGAGGCTGAAGCCTGAGCTACCTGCTACCAGGTTCCCTCAATGGGAGATTTGGTTTGGGAATTCTGTCATCATACGGGGACCGCCATGCATCGGAAACACAAAAAGAACGTGCATTAATGGCATCAGAATATGCTTAATGCAGCCAGAAATTGTCTTCCTCCACCTCCCCCCACCCCACTCTTCCTCCTTCTCCCTTTCCTTCTTCTCCTTCTCCTTTCCAAACCCACTTCCAAGCTGACCTGAACCTCCACCAAAGGCCCTGAGCCACACAGCCTGGGGCCCAGAGGTGCGCCCTAGTCACGATCGCTACCCCAGCATCATTCTGGTGTCACTCACACGAGTCAGGAGCTGCGCCTTCTGCTGCGAAACATGCTGGCGGAGAGCACTGGACTTTGGGGTCAGACAGACCCAAATGGAGACCCGTCTCCTCCTCTCACCTACCATGTGACTGTAGGCAAATTGCTTAACCCTTCAGGGCACTTTTGGGGTGTGGGCAACGACATGCAAAAACGCAGGTGTCTGTGGCCGGTGAACTTAGACATGAAACAACGATCAGCCATCAGCTGGAGATAAGCCAGGAATACCTGTTGGTATCTGCCGGCTTCCACCGTATGGCACGAACCAGCTCTTTTCTTCTGCATCACTGGGTGGATCAACAAACTTTTTCACGTGCCTGGTTAAGATACTAGTCCTCACAACTCTGCTTTCCAAATAAATTGTGCCTTCTTTTAGTCAATTCAGTGTACTTCCTAGCACTCTTGATACCATGCAATAAAGACGTGTGGGATATTTACACTGTGGCAGATAGTCTGGGTGTTTAAAAGGCAGAAAGAAAAAAAAATAGGCGTTTTTTTAAGTTCTCGCTATGATAAACAACGTCATGGGTATCTATCACCCCTGCTGGACTTTGTTTAAAGAGGGTGGGTCCAGAGTCAGATTATTGAGTGACTAGGAGGAAGGGGGTCAAAGAGAAAATACTAATGCTTCATGTGAGGAAAACGAGGCTATTTCAGGGGCCTAAGACAACAAAAGTTGATTGCTCCCTCCTGTGTCAGCCTAGGGGGACGTTCCTGGTCAGTGTATGGCTTCCTTCCACATGGCGATTCCAGCACCCAGGCTCCTTCCACCTCGTGGACCTGCCACCCCTTTAAGGCCTCACAGTGCCTGATGCTCAAACCACAGAGGGAAAGAGAGAGTATGAAGAAAACCCACCCACTTCTTTTTTTTTATATATTTTATTTATTTATTTAAAGGAGAGAGAGAGAAAGAGAGAGAGAGAGAGAGAGCGAGCACAAGCAGGGAGAGCAGAAGGCAGAGAGAGAGGGAGAAGCAGGCTCCCCACAGAGCAGGGAGCCCGACATTGGGCTACATCCCAGAACCCTGGGATCATGACCTGAGCTGAAGGCAGATGCCTAACCAACTGAGCCACCCAGGCACCCCAGGAGACGTGTTTTATGCCAGAAACTGAAACTCAAGTGCATCAAATAACTTCCCCAGAATCATCCAACTAAAAGGAGTACCAGAGCCCAGACTCGAACCAGTTCTCCCAGCTCATAGTTCAGCCATATTCTCCTTAGTCGCAGCTAGTTTAAAAATGGGGAGCTATTAACCTCATCTTCTAAATGCTGTGTGTACAAGCAGGCCCAAGAAGCATCCCTTGGCTGCTTCTGACATGAATTTTTTTCCCTCAGTTCAGCCAAGTCTCCATCTACCACGTGCCGGGCTCAAACCAGCTCCCGGATGAACCCGGTGGGGGGACACTCCTCACACCTGCAAACAGCTCATGGGGTCCTAGAGGAGATGGGCTGTACACATCTGGGTGTGGCTGAAGCAGAGTGTGAAACACGTGCTGTGCTAGGGACACAAAGGGGATTGTGAGGCTAAGGAGGCAGCCGTGGTTCGGGGTCAGCACGATTCTCATCCCAGTAACTCTGGCCACCTGAGAACCAAGCTGGCTGCCACGTTAGCTATCTGCGTTGCCTGGCTCCTGAAGAAGCTGGCTTTCTGCACTCTTCAGGTAGTTTCTGTGTTTCTGCTTTTCCACATTTGCCCCTGGCCTGCCCTGGGAAGCAGAGCCCCAGAGCTTCACTCATCAGCCCCTTCTCTGGAAGTCAGCTGTTACCCAGCGTGACGCTGACCTTGGCTCTGAAAGCGTCCGCCATTGGCTGGAAGATGAGTAAAACACGAAACTTCATCGACAACGGGCAAAGTCTCCAAAAGCTCTGCCTGACCAAAGTCCCCAGGAGGCCAAGCCCTGAGCCTTGAGTGTCAGGAGACCGATTAACTCAGAACTTTCCTTGCGGGCTGGCTGGTATGATTAAACAAAAAAAAAAAAAAAAAAAAAAAAGCAGGCGCTTAACCCAGATGGGCCCGGCTGTGGTCCTGCTCTGCGGCTCTCCACCACCGTGACCCAAGCCTCAGTTTCCTTATCTGTGCCTCCTCGAGCTGCCCTGGGAACGAGACGAGGCCGCCTCTGCCCCACACATGGTACTGTTGTAACTGGCACTGAATTCCCGGCTCGAGATCTCACAGAGCTCCTCTTGAAAAACTCTAGATGGTTCACTCAGCATTGCCTGCACATAAACATCCCTCCTTAAGTGGCCATCTTTGAGGATTACTTCACACTCCTTGAATGCCAGACTTATCTATTTAAAACCCAGAACAGGATGTCCTGGCCTTTGGAAACCCGGGTGTGACCTCTGAGGCTGTCGCGCCACCATGGAAAGGGCTCACTTCGCGTGACAGTCCCCTCATCCCATGGCCGAATGGGACGTAGCTGAAATTGTGACATTAGGTGGGGCTCCCATCAGGTTCTCATCTGTAGCCTGCCCCGCGGGCTGTGTGCACGGAGGCACCTGTCATGCCCAGTTGAACCGTCAGAGTGGAATTCCAGGCTCTAATGTAGAAACAGCTCAAGAGGCCCATGGTGAGGACCGGAGACCTGGAAGGAACGGCCACAGGGCCTGGAAAACCTGATGTTCAAGGACACCCCTCTCCCTTCGGAAGGGTTCTTCTCTACATCCTTTCTGACCAATGAAAATCTGTCCTTTAAAAATGATAAATCCTCAGGAGAAAGCAAACCCCGACCATCCTACACACTCACCACCGGATTAGTGTGTCCAGTGTAGCCCCAGATCCCTTTCCCATCTTTGGTGATATGGAAAGCATGGCAACCTCTCTTACGTGGCATTAAATTGCCAGTCTTTCAGGAAAGCGGGGCAGTGTAAGCCCAGCCCTTTGAAATGAGAGATTTTACTTCCTGACGCCTCATAGCTCCCCCCAGATCATCTCCAGTTTCCCTGTGTCTCTCGGACCATGTAGCCAACATGAGGCTCCAAAAACAAGTCTCTACGCTCGGGCCAAGACACACAAGCCAGGTGTCGATCATCTTAAGAGAAAGAAAGGAGCAATTGTCCACACAGAGTCTTCATTATCAGGAGAAAATGCTAATCCAACCGTTCAGATAATGATAACGCATCTATCTCTTTCTTTATTTCCAACGAGGAAACATTTGCCTTCTAAAACAGGACGGATTACAACACGAACGGGATTCTGAACCCCAGGATGTGGGGATTGAAGAGGCAGGTTCACACAAGGAAAATTTTCTACTCTGGTGTCTCAGATCACAAATTAGAAATGGTGTACGCAAGTCTGAAAAACACGGTTCAGCAGCCGACCCAGGAGAAGCAGTCTTCACTGTCTCAGTCAAGATTTAAAAATCAGAGAAGATGTGGTGTATATATATATATATACACGATGGAATATTACACAGTCATCAAAAAATGAAATCTTCCCATTTGCAATGACATGAATGGAACTAGAGGGTATTATGCTAAGGGAAATAGTCAATCAGAAAAGGACAATTATCCTATGATCTCACTGATACGAGGAATTTGAGAAACAAGGCAGAGGATCATAGAGGAAAGGAGGGAAAAATGAAACAAGAGGAGGGAGACAGACCATAAGAGACTCTTAATCTCAGGAAACAAACTGAGAGTTGCTGGAGAGGTGGGGGTAGAAGAGATGGGGTGGCTGGGTGACAGACACTGGGGAGGGTATGTGCTATGGCGAGCACTGTGAATTGTGTAAGACTGATGAATCACAGACCTTGTACCCCTGAAACAAATAATACAGTATATGTTAATGATAAAACATTTTTTAATTTAAAAAATAAAATAAAAATCAGAAAGGATCAAGATCTCATTTTCCCATGTGCCCTGGGCCCCATGGGCCATGGCCCTTGCCGGCGTCAGAGCCCCTCGGAGGGCTGGCTCTAATCTTAGCACAATGGGCTTCCTCAGATCAAGGTGACCTCCCTCCCAGAGTGTTTTCCTGGTCTTTGTACTCGCTGGCTCCGTAGCCCGCCTGCCTTATGCAACTTCTCTTATCTGTGCTCAAGCAATTGGTAAACGAATGTCCTTCTGGGCCACGCTAATCTCTCTATCAGGCCCAGATCTTGAGATAGTGACGGTTAATTATAATTCGGGTTTGCCGAGCTCATTTTCCCCCTGGAGCATTTACGTCTCTGATTTCCCCTTCCTGAACCTTTTTTTGTCGAGACTTTTGTCTAAGGGTCACTTAACCATTTGGCCCTGTGTCCATTTTCTGGTGCTTAAAATGAGACAGCTTGACTAGGTGAGCCTTTTGTGTATCAGCCCAAGGAGACAAAGCTAGTCAGGGGCAGGGCTGGCACAAGGGATCAGATGGCAGCCCTTGTTTGGATTGAAAGGTATGCGGCCAACCCACCTTCCAGAATGATCCTGAACTCATGTCAGCTACCCGAGTTATCCCAGGAACTTACTCCACACCCCTGCTTTCCTAAGCAGGGGCAGACCTCTCACTCAGAATCCCTTCCTTAAGGGTTCTGCCTCTCGCCTCCCCACCCATGGCTCCCAGGACCTCCTTCCCGAAGCTCGAGGCCTTCCCTCCAGATACCCTTGACCAGCAAGGGGTCACCCTCTGGTCCTGCTCCTCCCAGACCTGTTCTTGGCTGGGTAGGGGCTTCCTTTGGCTTAGAGTCTACAACCAAGCCTTGATCTTCTGGTTCCAGAACAGGCTTTGGCCCCGGGCCTAGGACAACAGGTCACACGTCTCCGGGGAACACAAGCGAATGGGCCCTTGCCACATGAGGCATGAAAACTCAATTACGGAAGTAATCCTATTTTGCAATGTTGATCAGCAAGGACAAGCCCATCTGAGGCGGGGGAGGGCCTGCCCAGCCCCAGGGAGCCTAACTGTCTAGGGAGCAGCCCAACCCCAGACCCTCCCACGGCCCTGCTTTCTCCCGTAGGTCTTCCAAACCCGAGCCCACGTCTTCTCCTTCCTCCTAACTAATCAGTAACACACACATGCACACATATACACACACGCATACACATGCACACCCAAGCAAGTACACACAAGCACACGTGTACACATATATGCATGCACACATTTCCACACACTCAGTGTGTTCATCATATTCTGTTCACAATGGGGCACAGATTTTACTGACTTCAGAATTTTGGAGCTCTGGGAAAAGGTATTGTGTCAGGGGTCCCTGGGGAGCTCAGTAGGTTAAGCACCTGCCTTCGGCTCAGGTCATGATCCTGGGGTCCTAGGATGGAGTCCTGCCTCAGGTTCCCTGCTCAGCGGGAAGTCTGCTTCTCTCTGCCTCTACTCTTCCCCTCCCTTGTGCTCTCTCTCTCTTTCTCTCAAATAAATAAATAAAATCTTTTTAAAAATGCTGTGTCAGGATCATGGTCTGCCTAACATCAGACATCTCCCTACTGACTAAGAAGTCCACCTCTTGCCCCGTAGTACCAGTTAGGGTGTCTGAAATTCTACCAGTAAAGATTTGTTCTTTGGGCCTCAAAGATCTCCATCTTCAATGACCCCTTCTCACCCTATAAAAGAGAAGTAGCTGGGAAAGGACTGTTATGGGCCCTCCAGCAGCAATCTTGGTGGGTCTTCCAAACCAGAGCCCACGTCTTCTCCTTCCTCCTAACTAATCCACATGCTTTGGGTAGGGTGGGGCCAAGACCCTGGGGGAGGGAAAACAGAAAAAACCTGCAAAGGGAGCCAGCGGACAGAACAGATGACGCAAACAAGTACCCCACAGACACCGCCTCATGCCCAACCTGCCTGAGCTGTGGAAGAGATGAGAAGTTTCACTCATTCCTTCAAGAGATATAGACTGAGCACTTACTATGTACCAGGAGCCATGTCATGCCCTGGGGATACTGTGGCAAGCCAAACCAGAGATGGGCCCTGACTTCGTGGAGCTTCTGGTCCACTTGCAGGAGGGTGGGGAGAAAGTAACCCCCCAAATCACACTATGACCATTTCACTGAAACCAGGATGCATGTACTTAAAGAGGGTTCTATCAGAATAGTAGCAAGGAACCAACCTAGACTGGGAGAGGAGAGGGCAGGCAGACAGGTTTTCTGAGGACGTAGGTGATGGTCGAGGTAATCCTAAAGAAGTAGAATTAACTAATCCTAAAGATGTAGAATTAACTAGAAAAACAGAGAAGAGTGAGCCTCCTAGGCCGAGGGAACTGTATATGCAAAGGCCCTGTGGTGGAAGGAAGCCACCTAACATTGCCATTGTGCATAATCCTTAACCTTTAATAAATTTTGAACTTGAAGGAAAATGTTCCTTTCTAAAAATATGTTTCCCTTTCCCTTTCCCCTTCCACTTAGCCCTGCGCTTAAATCAATACCAAGCAACGCAGAGAAGGTGAGCTATGCAGGAGAAAGCCTAAAAAAAACAGAGTTGCAGACAGCAGCTATGACAGCAATTTCCTGTTTGGTGTCTGTCACCACAAACCTTCTTAGCCAAATAAATTAGCAAAGGAAAACATTTTGGAGAAGGGTGTGGAAGAAACACATACTGAAAAACCAAGAAAAATACCCCATCTGCCTCTCAGAGAAGAGCTGCAAGTCTGAGGTAGGGCCAGAGCCCACTCGACTGTAGGGACTGAACCTGGAGGAAACTGAGGCACAGAGAGGGCCCCGAATCCAGTCCATGGCAAAGCAGTGGCTTGAAGCCTCACTCCCTGCCTCGCTTCCTCCAGCCCCGTGAGACCAGAGCAGCTAGCTTTCTTCTGTCAGATGAGGAACAGTGGGGTTGGAACTAGAGGTGGAACTTAATTTTGCCCTCGGTACAGGAGCCCAATATCCTTGTGATGTCGGGAGGAGGGGAAGGAAGAGTGCTAGAGGCTTTACACCTCTGTATTTGTTCTTCACAACGACCCTGGAGACACAACTCATACCGCCATTTTATAAATAAGGAAACAGAGCCTCCAAAAGGAGGACATACTTGCCCAATTTCACCCGGATGCAGAGTGGCACCGTGAAATTTTAACCTGGTCTAGTTTGAAAGCCCATACTTTCTCTTTTTTCCCATCCCATACCCAGAAGGATATTTCTGTGGAGACATCTCGTCAGCGTCCCCAGTCTTGATTGATTGCCAATAGGCCACCCATCACCACCGACCGCCCCCTCCACCCCCCGCCCTGGCTCAGATGTGCCCTCTCACACTTGGAGCAGATGTGCTATGTGGCCAGCCTCCATCGCAATTCCCCAAGAAGAGGTGTCTATGGTTCCTCTGTCCCATCCCAGAGGCTGGCTGGTGTATGAATATTTGGGCTGGCACCCGATGCTCTTACTTTGGGTGTGTGTCACATTTTTTGTTTTGTTTTTCTTTAGCTATTCCTCCCAGAAGTTAGAACACAAATTTCCCAAGCTCAAACAGACTATTCACATCCTACCAGCTCTGCATGCTCAGTATCTGGTCTGGTTCTGTTCCAGAAAAGCCCATTGGCTGACACTCTCTACATAACAATTTAGCAGTTTGCAAGGGCCGTGCTGTTGGCTCTCAGGTCTTGGAGAAGGTGAATTGCAATAGACCCCACTGGAGTGAAATCATCTACAATGGCATTTCCCTTATATGCTATGGATTATATGGTATGGATTATTTTTTTAAGAAAAAAAAAGTCTTTTGGCTGTAGGATTTCTCAAAGCCTTCAACATTGTGTGGCAGAGATGACCAGCTGTCCTCTAGTACCATCCTCTTGGTCTTTATTTAAATATAGAACTCTCAAATTTTAGCTCAGCAAGAAGCTTTTCTTCTCAGCCTCCCTTATAACTGGGAATGACCATCTGATTAAGTTCTGCACAAGGAGGTATGAGCAGAGGAATCTGTGCTCCCTATAGTCATGTCATTGAAAGAAATGAGCCTGTGCTTGCCTAGCTTTTTCTCCTTTGTGCTCGATGGAATGTAAATGTGATGACAAGAGCAGGAGCAGCCACTTTGGACCAGTGAGGCACTCAGTCCTGTACTGCTCACTTGTTAGTGAGAAAGAAACTTCCATGTTGTTTAAGACACTATATTTGGGCTCTCTGATCCACCAATTTAGACTGAACCCTAAGTATTTTATGTACTAATGTGCCTAAGAAATCTCAAAGTGGAATACATATCATGCAGCATTTTTCAAGTATCTATGATCTTAATTCCTATATTTCAAAACACGTTAGGAATGTGCTCCTTAAAATGCATCTTGGGAAATATTGAAAATACTCTTAACACACCCAGCACCCCAAGCTGTGACATGGCCCACAGCCTGCTGTCCCCAATTATTCATCTAACAGAAGCTTATAAAATACAAACTACCCTCACCCCAACAATGCCCTAAATGAATGCACTTCTTCTCCCCAAACCACTGACCTTATCCTCATAACAGTCCACAAAGCCACATACACTGCACTTCTAACTTTGGGAGTTCCAGCTCCAGGATACCATAGAGGAAAAGCCCAACACAGGGCTCAATCTCATGACCCTGAGATCATGACCTCAGCTGAAACTAAGAGTTACTCACCCAACCAACTGAGCCACCCAGGTGCCCCTACTTTAAAGATTTTAAAGATAGAAAAGCAGAGATAAGAAAATTAGGAACTTCCCTGGTTTTGTGCTCTCTCTATCCTCCCCCAAAAGGCAGGTGGCAGGGCGTGGAGGTGGTCACTGTTTTCCACATGCAAAGCCCACCCCTGTGAAGGACCTCTCGTCAGGTCCCTCCAGCTCTTTGGAAGCCACCTGAACTTGTACAAGCATCAAGGCCAACACCATCAAATCTTCTTTAGCACACAGATCTGATAAGAGCACCATCATTTTCAAGTCCTCCAGCTGCCCCAACATTCTTTCATTTTTCAGTCCTGGATTTTGAGTGCAACAACTGTTTCCCTTAATTGAAACAAAGAGCCCATGGCACCTGAAAAGGTGGTAAGATATGAGGAGAACAGAGATGGAGAAGAAGCCCAACTTCCACCAAAACCACAACCCTCAGCCAAAGAGATGAAAAGTACCGCATAGGAAATAATAGTCAATAATATCGTTAATACTTCGTATGGTGACGGACTTAGTGCAGTGAGCGTCCGGTAACGCATAGAACTGCCAGATCACTATACTGGACACCTGGAACTAACATAATATTGCATGTCAACTATACCTCAATAAAAAAGCCCCCAATCTGCAAATTAAAATTTCCCACGAATCATATGCCAACATTTCTCTCTGGAGTTACTGAAGGAGCTCCAAAGTGAAGCTTAAGTTCCCCAGCCTATTGTCTAGAGCAACCTGACAGCACCCAAGGCCCTTGTTCGACATCAAGAGATGTGTTATTCCCACCAGAATATTATTTGAATGGGAATATATTGAAAGAAATTTTTAAAAAGTTACAAAATTACAGACTCTAGTTCAAATTTTATTTGCATACAAAAATATATTATACTGGGGAAAGCATATTACTGTTTCCAACTATATATAATTAATTACAAATATGTCCATAAAAGCACTTTAAATTACGGGAAAGCTAGGTTTGGAGAGAAAACAGAATATTAGCGTGGATCATCTGTTCTAATATGCGGCAAGCTGGTAAACCAAGTCAGTGTCACTGTCTACATTGCCCAGAGATGATTTCAAAGGCCGGTGTTAGGACAAGCCGGAGCATGGCCCGGAGGGAGGTGAGCGCTCATCTCTGCTCTGGCGGCAAATTCTGTTGCTGATTTTACCAGGTCCTTGGAGCTTTCCGAAGCTTCTCCCTTATGATGAAAGGACCCAGACGTTCTCCTGGTTTCACATGCCTGTAAAGAGGGGATAAATAAGGTTATCCACTCACAAAGGTTTCTGATTCCTATGCTCGACCAGATCACAGCATCACAGACAGGCATCAAGGCACCACACGTCATGGTGGGCTTCCCACGTGGTGTGTGTCAGATTAGCTGGTACAACCGGGCAGCCGGCTGCAGTTTCCATGAAGCAGGCAGGCTTGCTGCCTGGGTCGCAGGCAAATTGCACTGTAATTACCATAATCTCTGTCAAAACAGGTCTTGGTCTTCTGATGTGGGATGGATGGTACAGCATGGAAAAGAATGGGCCATAAAATTCTCCAATGAATAGAAAATACACCAGGACTTTCCACCCCATAGTTAGGTCTCAGTGTTAGGAGCAGAGTCATTTTTAAATAACCAGCTTTGGATCTAATTTTTCAGGTTTGATCTGGCCATGTAGCAGAGTATAGCATCAAATATTTCTTAGAGAAGATCAACTCTTTCATTGAAAAATTAAAGAGGCTGGGACAAAATTCTTCTGCTCTGTGACTGCCTGTGGCCCGCCAAGAGTAGAATTGCTGAAACTTTTACCCCAGAATCTCTAGCTGATCCTTCTGGCTCTTGCAATCCTTTCCTTTTGAAACCGAGTGGATAGACTGATTCTCAGGGCCACATCTTCTGGAGCACCCCCCCCACACACACACACACACTTTGTAGTTATGGCCTGGTATTTTCAGTTCCCCACATTTTCGATCACACAAAAGGGGTACCTATACTGCCAAATGGGAAACAAAGTAGAGTGTACTTAACCCAGGTCTTTCACTAATTGGTGTGGGCCTTTGGTTACAGGGTCTTCCCAGGCCAATTCTTTCTTTTGGGACCCAACCCTCTAGAAGTCAGACCTCCCCAAGCCTGTGGATCTTCCCCGGACCGTGGGATGGAACCGTCTGGCTTGTTAGCACATTGCTTTTGGGGTCAGTCAGCTCATTTCTCCCCTAAAAAGCCTGCCGGGCCATCGTGGTGGTAAAGCTCCCATCTTCCTCCCACCAGCACTCTGCATTTCTCAAACAAAATGTCATCGTTTGCCGGTGGCCTGTTCTCAGCGTTTGGAAAGGCCCACGATCTACACGAACGCTAGCTTTTCCTCGGAACTTCTTTCTGAGCCACTAGGGTTCTTCTGTTTCGGAAACTAAAGAAGCCCAATGATGCAACTTCCTGTCCCCAGGCAAGCTGGTAAATATTATAGCACTTTATCAGCAGCGGTGGTTGATTTTCTGTTTGATTTTTTTTTTTTTTTTTTTTTTAGTACCAGGCATGTACTCACTTGCTAATGTTCTGTCAAGATCAGCAATAAAGTCTTCTAGCTCTTTCGTGTCTCCTAGTTTGGCTGAAAAACAAAGAGTCGACCTTCAGTTTCCATTATCAACGACAGCTCATGCCGCCCTCGGTTCCCAGGATTAGGTGGCCCCGTTTTGCCTCCCTGCAGCTACAGAGACATCATTTTCAAGTGTCCCATACCAACCCTCAGTGCTCAGTGTCAACTCAGACGCTGACTCTGAAGATCCACCGAAATGTCTCCTTGTGTTTTTTTCAGTTCATCAGCCCTCAGGCCACCCCCACTCCGACAACCCTTCACTACCTTGAAAGGGCAGAGGGAGTTGAGGGGCTGCGGGGGAAGATGAAAAGTTCTGATTTGGCGGCACCTGGCTGGCTCAGCGTCTGCCTTGGGCTCCGGCGGTGATGCTGGAGTCCTGGGATCGAGCCCCGAGTGGGGCTCCCTGCTCAGGGGGGGAGCCTGCTTCTCCCTCTGCCTGCCGCTCCCCCTGCTTGTGCTGTCCCTCTCTCTCTCAAATAAATAAAAAAATTTTTTGAAATCTAAAAAAAAGTTTTCTAGAAAAAGTTTTGATTTTTTGGTTAGGTAGGATTGGAGTTATTTGTCCAGAAATATTCGGTAAGTGCGGCACTGTGCAGAGCAGACCCCCAGAGTCGGTATTCCCGCTCCACCTCCCCTCTGACCCTTCTTGTTTGTGCCGCCACCCCAGGGCGACGCTGCAGCCCTCAGAGTCCCTCCCGTAGGACAGGAACGGGGAGCCACCGTGCTTTGTCAGAATGCTACAGGAGGCTTCCGGGCCCAGGACAGCCCCGCCCCACCCACGTGGCCGCGCAAGGCACACAGGTCCTTATCTCGCTTTTGTCCCCTCTGGATCCTGAGGTATACAGACTTTCCTGTGGAGCTCAACATCCGTGCCTTCTCCAAAAGGCGTTCCTGGATAGTTTTATTCATTAACCTCTGCTGGCTACAAATAGCTCGTTGTTCTTAGCTTTTAAAGTCAGTCTGCCACTAGAGCTTTTACTCCCTCTTCAATGCCTGCCTCTGGAGGATCAGGTGGCAAATCTGGGCCGTTCTGAAGCCACTTCCTAGACTGCTCGGTCTCTCTCAGTTCGATAGCTCTGTTTTACCCTCAGGGAGCTGGACAATGGCGGAGCCCCCGGGGCTGGTGCTGACACTGCTCCGCTGAGAGGAGAGTTTTTAAAAACCACTCTTTTGAAAAAGAAGGAAATTCCTCCTTAATGCCAAGAGTGAGAAAATTAATAGGATCTTCGTATTTCTTTTTTAAACTCTGTTCCGTTTTTATTGCATTCTGCAACTATTTTCAGCAAGTATAATGTTTCTTGAGGAAAAACACTCCTTTTGTTTTCAAAAGGGCACTTGTCCAACATAAGAGAACATTCAGCTCTCTAGCGGGAGACACTTGACAAGTTCCAAAAAATAAGAAACTGCTCATGCATCTTTAAAAACTTTTTTAGGTCTATTAATAGCATGGGAGAGCCAGGCTGGGGCCTGCTATTTTAAATCACGTCAGATCGTCGCTTGTCTCATGAGGGTGACCCCATTTACTTGTTAAATTGGTAATCTGAAAGCGTTGGTCAACTAGTTAATGCCAACGAAAAGAATCCCACTTTCTGCAAACCCTGACTGCTGCTAAGTTTTCAATTCTAGAACCAACCAGTCCAGAGAGAGCACTGCCATTTGGCAGTCTTGATCACACCACGAGAACGAAAGCAGAGTCTGGAGAATACAGGTTTTCTCCCTCCCTGTGAGTTTGGTTTCTTGTCCTCTACTCCCCTCCCCACCCATCTGATTCATTTTCACACCGATCAGAATCCTGAGAAAGAACAAACTGCACTTCACACCGTCCCATAGGGAGATGCTAGTTCTTATTTGTTTCACACATTTGGGGAAGATTGGTCAGGGATAAGGGGGAGGATAGGAAAAGATTGAGGGGGTGAGGAAGCCAAAAAGCTCACACCTCAGCTAAAGAGCCTACCTTTCCGAGGACTGCCAGCTGGGGAGAGCAGAGCCGGAGCGGAGTCTGTTGGAGAATTCAGTTTTTCATCACTGAAGCTGAAGCTGTTCCTATAGAGCGAATCTGCACCTTTCAAGAAAGAAAACAACTCATTCAAGGTGGTTTTCAGTCTATTGACAACCAAGAGCTTCTCTCCAAAAGGAGCAAAGCTATAAAGAAGATGGGTTGATCTGCAGCTTTTATATTTATGTCCCTGAAATGATTTGAGGCAGGGAAGTGTGCCTGTGTGTGTGCGTGTGTGGTTGTGTCATGCACACCAAAGGCCTTGCTTCCCTAAAGAATGGAGAGCGGGATAGGATTATCATGACCGGACCAGCCTCCTTTGCAACACATTGGAGCCCACTGCCCAGGTGTCTAACTGACAATCCAGCCAATGCTTGGCTGATGGGGGTAGGCGGTGGCAGGGTTGGGATTTTAGACCTAAAGAATCATCTTTCCTAAAAAATGTTCCTTCCACCCTCTGAATTCCCTAAAATACAAATACAAGGTTGGATCCCATTAGCTAATAATCCTCCCTCCTGGGAGCGCCTGGGTGGCTCAGTCGGTTAAGCATCTGACTCTTGATTTTCAGCTCAGGTCATGATCTCAGGGTTGTGAGATCCAGCCCCTGTGCCCAGCTCCACGCTCATCCGGGAACCTGCTTGAGATTCTCTCTCCCTCTCACCCCTCCCGCCTCCTCTCTCTCTCTAAAATAAATAAATAAATCTTCTGAAGAAATGTTTAAAAAAATAAGAAGAAGAATAATCTTCCCTGCCTGTTCAAGAGAGTCTTTGTCATGGTTTTCCTGAGAACCTACGCTCTAAGACAAACTAGAGGGTCAGAGAAAATAGTTCTTCGAGAGGTTGTCAATTACAGACACTGAGTGATTTTGTGGCTCCCTCTGTTGTCATAACCCCAAAGACCACAGCAAGAGCAAGGCAAGGTCCCAGAAGCAGGGTTGTGCTGGGAGCAAGGGAACCAGCTCAGTTACTTCGGGACTCAGGAGCCCCTGAGCAAGACAGTATCTCTGAGCTTCACCTTAGCCACCAAGAAAATGGGAAGGCCTCCTAATCCTTCAAGTCCCTTCCAGCTTGTAAGTTCTTAGAGTCTGATTCTCTAGACCCTGCCGAGGAGGAGGAAATGAACCCATGGCCAGCCGTGTGGCTGTGACACGAGAAGGGAGCTGGTGGCTGAGCTGCACCCCCTGGAAGGGCTCAAAGGCAGAGCAGCCAGCAGAAGCAGGATGTGGCCTCTGAGGTCACAAAGTAAGAGCCTTCCTGGTTAAAACCAAACACAAAGCCAGCCATGGTTGTAGCAGAGATGAGTTCTGGGAAGGTTCTTTAGGTGAGAGAAGGCACTACACCCGGCTCCCTTTCCTCCCAGCGTCCTCTGACCAGGTGGCCCGAGCACCATCTTGTCTTCCTGATCTACACACTCATCTTGTCCACTCTTCCAGACACGCCCAACCTTCCCAATCTTTTCTCTCTTCAGAGGTCCAGCCCATGTCACCTAAAAGGACCACAGTCACTTTTCAGGGCTTTGATAAGGAAGACCTACTGAGATCCAAAATACCAAACTTCACACTTATTATTTCCCCAAAAATATATTCCTCAGAACACTGGTCCTTTGGAAAGAAGAACCCTGCAATCAACTAAGTCTGAGAAACGCTGAGCACCCCTGGAGATTCCTACTGTGTCTTCCCACTTTAATGTCCCTGAGAAGTCTCAGGACAAACCAGCTTAGCCTTATTTCTCAAATTAAACTATGGGCCACATTTTTCATGGTAGCGCATTAATATTTCTCAGGACACTTGCGCTCCGTGGAACTCAACTGGGGAGGCCTTTCTGCCTTTGTCAGCTGAGCCCACCTCTAGAGCAGTCTGGATTTTCTCAAGGGAAAGCCCTTCCCTTACATACAAGAAGGTGGTCACGTCCGTTGCAGACCGACAGCAGAGCATTACTCTTTGATCCCCCACAACAGACAGGAGAACAGCCACAAGTAGAACCTGAGAAGCTTGTAGGGAAAAGATGAGGTAAGACATAGGGGCAGGAAAACCACAGAGGGCCCCGGGGAGCCCAGCATCATCCCCAGACCCCTGAGCCAGAAGGAAGGAATATGAGGCATTTGGCACGTACTCTGTGGTTCTGAGGGACACCAGGAGCATCACCCCCATCTCTGGCCCACAGTCCTTGCTGGCCCAGACTTCAGTGGCCACACCTCTGGTCTCTATCTCCCAGAAGCAGTTGGTCCTTGACAGCCTGTTTCACCACACCTCACTCCACCCCACCCTGCACCACCAGCCCTTCATCTCTTTTCTGCTCCAATTCCTCAACAATTTTCCAGCCACCATATACTTATCCTTTGAGGAAGTGGGGGTGGAAGAGGGGGAGACATGCCCACACAATTTGTTTTTCCTCACAGGCAAGTAGACCAGTGTCATTCAGTTTTCGGGGAAGGAATGATCTCGACATGGAAAAGGCCGTTGCAAAATGGTAGGAAAAAAAAGAATCCAGTGAGGATTCAGGAAAAATTCTGGGTCACTCAGGTGATTTTGAGACTCTGTAGAGAATGAGTCATAGTACCAGGACGTTGCCACAGTGGACCTCTTAGCCTTTTAAAGCCTGGTGTGAAAATGCCTTTATCAGCCAAGTATTTTCCTCAAACTTAGAAAATATATAGACAAAGCGGCTGTTATTTGCCTAATAATTTCGGTTGCAAACCAAACTTAAAATAATCAGAAGTTCCTCTTACTGCTAATGAACTCACGCTACTCCCCCAATGTTGGAGGGAGAGAAAAAAATACTAGGTTACAATATCTATATATAAATACACACACACACATACAGGCATGTCAACATAGTATGTGCTCACTTCCCCACTTCCCCTCTCCCCCTTACACCTCCCCAACCACACACACAGGCTCACACACCAGCACATTGCCACACCTTGATTCCCTTCTCTGTCCATGAGTTTCAGTGCACAGTCTGAGCCAGACCTGACTCCAGGCTCCAAAATATTCAACCATCAACAGGAAATGAACCCCCAGCTTCCTTGAGTCAAAGCTGCCCACAGTTTAGTTCCACCCTGTGGTAATACTGTACAGACGTCATTCACGAAAAAAGCAACTTCAAGAAGCCCAAAGCTGCTAAGAAGCCCAGCAGAAGCTGCCGCGGTAGAGACACATGGGATGGGAGGCCATGACAGCTGTGTGACTCTGTGCAAATCACTTCACCTCTGAGCCTCAGCTTCTTCTTCAGCAAAAGGGGAGTAATAACTAGGCGCTCCATGTGTGATTCCTATGATGTTCGTGATTTTATTCTAAAGTTCCTGGAGAAATGGAAGATGACATGTTCAGGAGAGGAGAGGTCGCCCGAGAGAACAGTAACCGTCAAGATTCTGGGGCCGGGCTTCCTCCTCTTCTTCAGAGAGTAACGAAATTCTTAAGAAAAGGTTATCTTCTGAGGCACCGGAGAATAAACCTCCCTAAAACAAACCACCAACACAGAAGGAGCCCAACCTCTAGACCTTGCTTCATTTTATCCAATAAAACTTCACTCCATGGACTTTTATGAAGCACCCTCCATGAAGATCTCATGGAAGGCATATGGTCAATGAAAAGGTAAGGAAAGCCTGACTTCCTGCTCAGTTCACTCCTCTGGAACTCCATCCCTTGCAAAATAACAGCCAGTTAGTCTGATAAAATGACAGCAATGTGTTGCTGGCTGAGAACGTATTAACATATGACCGCCCCACCCTGTGTCAGGGGCTGCTAGTAACAGGGGCCCGAGGGGCACATACAGTGATGATTTAGGAACCCTGGTAGGTGATAAGACTAGATATTTCAAGGCTCCAAAGCATCTACTTCAATCAGCTCTAAAGCCCCTTCTCACAAGCATCTCCAAGCCCCACTAGAAATGTCCTTGGCAAGGCAACCTTGGCGAGCTGAAGCCAGGAACCTCGAGCTCAGGGACCAAGTTTTCCAAGACACCAGCTGAAGAAATGTCAGCATATTCAATATACAAACAGCCCACTTGAGTGCTCACCAACAGAGCTTGAGAAACCCGACTGTAAAAAGAAGCTTGTTTAAAAGGCAGTTGTGTTTTTTGAGCGTGGGGGTGGGGAGAAAGGTAATTTGGGGTTAGCGCTGACATGTGCTACTCCAGAGGGCAGGAAAGCCACAGACGGTAAACCTTGCCTACAGCTCCTGTAAATATAGAACAATCCCACACGTTGAAGACAAGCAAACTATAGTAATTAACTGGGAAAAAGAAAGCCTTGGACCTGTTTCCCTTTTGCCACAGGGAATGGTGGGAGGTGGGGGGGAGGTGAATCTCCTTTCAACACTATCGCCCCAACTTCCCTCTCGGCACCTCTCCAGGTCTCCGCCAGAGTGAGCCCCATTCCCCCACCTGGAACCCCTACCAGCATGCCAGGGCCGCCTGAGTCCGGATTCCAGCCTCTGGAGCTCCTATGCCCCATCAGCCGATACGCTACCATGTTAGCCAACCCAGCGTCCAGCAGGTGCGCAAGCTGGAAGATTCTAGGCAAAGATACACAAATGCTCTGGTCTTGCACATATTAAAGGAGCCAGTTCCTCATTCCTGAAAATGGCTCTACAGTATCACTACAGCCCTCGCATCCACAGAAGCCTTTGGATCCTTCCTGTTAAGTAGCAAAACACTTCCCCCTTCAAAGGAAAAAGGTGTGCGAAACCCCAACACAGCAAAGACAGAAGTTCCTACCACCTTCTAAAGTTCAAGTTAATATTATAAACTTCATATAAAATCATTCAGTGGAAACATAAATTAACACATTGGTTAAAACTTAGTAATCATGAGTGAAAATTTCTTCAAGCATATCTGAGGAATCATGGTGTGCATCTACAGTTTTGAAAAGACTGAAAAACAGGGGTGCCTGGGTGGCTCAGTCGTTAGGCATCTGCCTTCAGCTCAGGTCATGATTCCAGGGTCCTGGGATCGAGCCCCACTGTGGGCAGCAGGCTCCCTGCTCAGCAGGAAGCCTGTTTCTCCCTCTCCCACTCCCCCTGTTCATCTTCCTGCTTTTGCTGTTTCTCTCTCTCACACTCAAATAAATAAAATCTTTTTTAAAAAAATACTAAAAAACAGTATATTTTTTTTAAATAAACTCAAACCTAGGAAATTTACAACCTCGGGGGCACCTCTAAGGATCAAGTTCGAACAACACTACCCTAGCTCCTAATTACACTGCCCTTTTACTGCTGACGTTAACACAGCTCCCACCAAAGTGTCTGGGATTACCTGTTGGACCCAAGTCTAGGGGAAAGGAACCAGCCTATTTTGATCAACCCCCATTTGAACACCACCCATAACGTGGCGTGATCTTGCAATTTTCATTTTGGTCCTCTTCACGTCTCTGGCAGACCCCCTGTAAGTGGGAACAGGGAGTATTTCTTTATTAAACGTACATTCTTCTAAGTAATTTGCTTCTCTGGATGGAAGGAATGTCTGTGTTTCTTCTTTAGATGAAAGCAACCCTCGGGCGCCTGGGTGGCTCAGTGGGTTAAAGCCTCTGCTTTCGGCTCAGGTCATGATCTCAGGGTCCTGGGATCGAGGCCCGCATCGGGCTCTCTGCTCAGCAGGGAGCCTGCTCCCCCTTCTCTCTCTGCCTGCCTCTCTGCCTCCTTGTGATCTCTCTCCCTCTGTGAAATAAATAAATAAAAAATCTTAAAAAAATAATAAAAAAAAAAAAAAGAAAGCAACCCTACTTTTTTTTATTTTAGTGAGAAAAGGAAAGTTTCTTTTTTTTTCTCTCTCTCTCTCTTCTTTTTTTTTTTTTTTTGTTGGGGGAGGGAAAGGGAGAGAGAGAATCTTAAGCAGGCTCCACACAGAGCCCCACACACAGATCCCAATCTCACGACCCTGAGATCATGACCTGAGCTAAAACCGAGCTGACGCTGAAAGACTGAGCCACCCAGGTGCCCCCAAGGAAGGGTTCTTCAAAAAACAGAATTGCTGCTTTGAGCTATCTTGTAAGGTGGCTACCTTTTCTGAGTGATAGAGCCGTCGGTGGAAGGCAGAGTGAGAAACAGGGTACTCCTGGTTGATAGCTCATATGTAACATTTCCATGTAAGACACCGGCTCCAATGTGTCGATCTAAGTAACAGAGTATGTATCTGACCTGTGTAATAGAGCCTGGTGTATGCATTTTAATGTTTTCTTGAAAGCATGAAACAGAGCAAATTTTTCTTCCTAGTCATGAGCCTATGGATGTTTCTACTAGCACTACCAAATAGCATCCTTTCAATTTCACAGCTAGAGAAACTGAGGCCCACCTACTGTCCAGCCCCGACAGAACTCAGCCTGGGCCCCACTGACCCGGCCAGATGACCACCGCCTTGAAGAGACACCCTCAGACACAACCACTATTGATAAACAGGCATGTGACTCGGGTCCAGCGGGACTTCACGTCTCTCCCAGAGGACCTGGCTCCCATTCCAGCTAACCATCCAGGGTGACAAGAGCCAGGTCCCAGAGAGGGCCCACACGGTTCTGCTCTCTTATCAGAAAAATGGAGATAATAATGCCTATCTTATAGGACTGTGGTAGAGGTCCTATGAGATAACACATTTAAAGCACAGCAAAGAGATCACTACTAGTAAGAGCTAATAAATAATAACAATAATCCCGGCAAGGGCTTGGTAAAAGTGAGCTGCTCTTATGATTATTATCCTGGTAGGTCCCCCTTTTGGTGGCCTAAATCTCAGTAGGATCTACCTCTCTCAAACATTCTCTTCCTCAGAAAAGCATTGAACAGATAAACACATCGAATAAATGTCTGTGCTCAGTTCTTGGTGGCAGTTAAGAGACACATTATGTTTCCTCAAGAAATTACTATTTGGATACACACTGCTTCTGCCAACACTATTTCTAACCAGTCTTATGGGAGACAAAATACACATTTATAAGGAAGACTAATGTCATCGGAGCCTTCTTTAGACCATCCCCATTACTCCTCTAGCCGCCAAACTAAGGGTCAGCGTAACAGTTAACAACAAAAGCAGAAAACAAAATACACGCACACGCCCCCCCCAAGAGAAACTATAGACTATTCCAAATGTCTCCCCCCAAATCGTTAAGAATGTGTTTCTGAGTGCCTTTTCTTTGAAGCCCCTGAAAACAGATCTCAACTCTGAAATCCTACCCCCAGGGAGTTGCAATCACCCCTGATGGGCCAGCTCAGACCATATTCTAGCCAAATGCGGCTGTGGTTTAGAAAGGAGTTGCTCTGAGCAAGAGCACAGCGCTGGACAGACTGTCCCAGCTTTCTTTGCTGTGGGGGAGAGAATTGGTACTTGATGAATAACTTGCTCCATGCCCCAGCAGAAGGAGACATATTTAAGTTTGGCCCCAGACGTTGAGACAAATTTCAGAAGTTTTAGATTTCCCTTTGAAATTGAAAATAAGCAGTCCAGTCATTACCCATAAAGTCCAGAAATACAAAACAAAATTAACAGCACACTATTCCATTCCTGTTCACCTCAAAAGCTGCAATTCAATCTAACCCTTGGGCAGGGCTGCCAAGGAAAGTCAAGAGGGACCTCGGGTTTCTGACTCAAACCCTGGACAGGGTGATAAGTGCCTTTATTCCTTTTCAGGAGGACAACTCCTGCTGAGGTCTGGGGCTGTGTCTTTGCCCTGGAACAAGGAAGAGCTTCAGATTTCAAAAGAAGAGAATCACAAGGAAAGGTCACTGTGTCATTGCTTTCACTTCCAGAGTCAAGGGCAGCAGCAAAGGGAGTGACATTCATGCTGGTAACCCGTCTAGCGAATGAAGTCTCAAGAATATTTCAGAAAGGGCGCCTGGGTGGCTCAGTGGGTTAAAGCCTCTGCTTTCGGCTCAGGTCATGATCTCAGCGTCCTGGGATCGAGGCCCGCATCGGGCTCTCTGCTCAGCAGGGAGCCTGCTTCCTCCTCTCCCTGTCTCTCTGCCTGCCTCTCTGCCTACTTGTAATCTCTCTCTGTGTCAAATAAATAAATAAAATCTTTAAAAAAAAAAAAAAAAAAGAATATTTCAGAAAAGTTCAGTCTGAAAAATATTAAGTCATCCAAAATTGAAAACCAACAGTCACCTAATATTGAAAAGTCACCAAATTTGCTGGTTGTTTTTTTTTTTTTAAGATTTTATTTATTTATTTGACAGAGAGAGAAAGAGCACAAGCAGGGGGAGCAGCAGAGGGAGAAGCCAACTCAGGGCTCAATCCCACGACCCTGAGATCATGACCTGAACCAAAGGCAGATCCTTAACTGACTGAGCCACCCAGGGGCTCCACCAAATTTGCTGTCTGACACCTAAACAGATATCTATAATCCTTACAGACCATTTGATCCTCAGAAAAACAGTTGTCTCACTCCTTGCAAGATTGTTTAGACAAAGAGACCCAGGGGTAGTCTCCGTTAGGAGAAAAGTTGCCAGGAGGCACCTCTATGCCCATCTGCTCTGACTCCCTCTCCAGCCTGAGCGGTTGGGGGGAGGTGTGGAAGCCCGCAGTCCCCGTGGTGGACCCGCCTGAAGGAAGAGGGACACTCTCTAAAACACTTGAACTCTCCAGCGCCAGAGAGTCTTTCAAAACTGCACACAGTGCAGCAACAAGTCTGGGAGCTCAGAGCCAGAAGAAAATGCCAGAAATTATTTCAAAAATCCCAAGAACAGCAGCTTATGAAACCTTTCCTGGTGTCACAATTTTTTTTTTTTCAGTATTGGGGCCTCCCATATCTCCCTCCACCCCCGTTCCTGGGGCACTTGCCCCACACATTCTGAGAAAAATGACTGCAGAGAGACA
Source organism: Ailurus styani (assembly GCA_002007465.1). Classification (NCBI taxonomy): domain Eukaryota; kingdom Metazoa; phylum Chordata; class Mammalia; order Carnivora; family Ailuridae; genus Ailurus; species Ailurus styani. The sequence continues at coordinate 2,236,576 of LNAC01000288.1, read as the reverse complement.
AGGCAGGGGCAGGGAGGAGAGGTAACTGCGGGAAAGCCTGGCTTACGTCCCAGGAGTCCCGCCTGGCTGGGTCAGGACAAGCTGCTTTACTAAACCCTCCGGCCTCCGGCCACCTGCAGGTGGCAGGTAGCCCAGCTGGCCCTCCGAGAGCCCCCGAGTGACAGCTCCGGGGGTCTCGCCCCGGCTGCGGGCGTGCTAGGCCCGCGGGGCGCCTTGGGCTCTCCGCCGACTGAGACCCGAGCCCCCGGCGCTCCTCCCTGGGAGTTCCCGGGCTCGGCACTCTGCCCGTCGGGGCCACACTTACTCTCCGAGTCGCTGAAGCCGCTGCTGTCGCTCACGCTGGCGCTGCTCCGCCGCTTCATGCGCTCCAGGTGCTCCTCGTAGTGGAAGTGGCGCTCGTGGAAGGGCGACGCGAAGTCGGCCAGCACGGCGTCAAACTCGCACAGCGCATCGGTCAGGTCCCCGGCGGCCGCCGAGTCCAAGGCGGGGGCTGGGGACAGGGAGGGCGGGCTCAGGGGCTGGGGCGGGGCGGCCACCCCGTCCGGGGGCCCGGAGGGGGCCGCCCCCATGCCCGACGAGAGCCCGCGCTCAGGGCGCGCGTGCCGAGTGACCGCCCCGCGGGCGCGGCCCGCTGCTCGTCTTCGCAGACTCTCCACCAGCCCCCGAAGCGGGGCTACTGTCCCATTTCAGAGACACGGAAACTGGGCCTCCGCCGTGTGGGGGAGCCGACCAAAGGTCAGCCAGCTAATCGGCGCAGCGGAACTCTTTCCCACGCGCTGTCGGGGACTCGTCCCCACGCCAGGCCCCCGGGGGCGGTGCGAAGATCGGGTCGGGATGCGCCCGTTAAGTGTCCCCAGCCCGGAGCGCCCGTTAAGTGTCCCCGGTCCTCACTCGCCAGGGGCAAGATGCCGCGGGCGAGGATGGGGACGGACGGCCCGGGGCCCCCTTTCTTCCGAAGGGCCGGGGCTTCAAGGGTTCCACACTCACCTGCCGCCGCGGCGGCCGCGGGGCTGCTCTGCGC
>LNAC01000288.1:2215288-2235085 GCA_002007465.1 Ailurus styani | reverse complement strand
GGCGGGTGTGTCCCCGCGGCCGCGCCGGGGACGCCCCTGTCCCCCCGGCGCCGCCCTCGCCACGCGCCCGCCGCCCGACCGCAGTGACGGCGAGTTGCCGGAGCCCGGGTTACAGCCCCAAATATTTACTCGCCGCTTCGCCCGCGCACCCTGACAACCCGACTCGCTGAAGTGTCTCTGTCGCCCCCGGAGCCCCAAAGAGTTTACGACTGGCCTGGAGCACCCCCGCTTCCTGCCGCGTGCCCTTTGCCTCCTCCAGCCTTAGTTTCCATCTGTGAAATGGGCGTGCTGAGCCCCGAGGGTTTGCTGCGAAGAATGAAGGAGCCCTAAGAGTGTCTCTGTCGCCACCGGAGCCCCTAAAGGGTTTAGGGCTGGGGGTTCACACACGCGGAGGGAGGCTCCCGCATCCCCACCCCATTTCCCCAGGGGACTTCAGGATTGTGGGCAAACGCAGTGGAGAGGATAGAGGACCAGAGGGACAGAAGTCGTCGAGTCCACGCGGTTACAGGCCTTAATTGCTCCCATCCGAGAGCCCGGAGTCTGACCCCGTCCGGGGCTTTCATGCCAGCCCCAACTTTATCCAGGAGGCGTTTTTGTCAGGGAGAGAAATTACTGCTTACATGTGGCGCATACCCAGTGCCTCTCAGTGTCCGCACCACTGGGCAACCCTACCCAACTGTCTCGCGGGGGACCAGTCATGGTCAAGAACAACTCTCCCCGCACTGCCCTAGCCACAGGTGGCTATGTAAATGTAAGGCGACTAAAATAGAATACAATAAAAACCTCAAGTCCCTCAGGCTCACCGGACACATATTAAGTGCTCAACGGCCACCGTCCTAGAAAGTTCTATCCGACAAGGCTGCCAGGGTCTCTGACCCACAAACCTGGCCTGGAAGGGAAGAGAGGCCTCTTACCCCGGTCATCAAGAGCCTCCTGGGCCAGGTTCTGTCATGCACCATTTCCAGCCCATACAGCAATCCTGAGAGGTGGAATTACGGCTAGTTTCACAGGTGAGGAAACTGAGGCACCAGAGATTAAGTAGGTTGCCGGTCAGGTAGTGATGGAAAGGCAGGTCTGTCTGGTTTCTGAGTCACTTTGGGTGACCCTCCCTTCCCCCACCTGTAAGGTAAAGAACTGAGACGGCAGGAGGAAGAGGCTCTGGGTAAGGGAGCAGATCCCAGGTCCTTGAAACAACAAGGCATCTTTCATTTTCCCTCTCTTTTTCTTATTTTTCCCGCTTCCCTTTTAAATTCTTTTTTTCTCTCCTTTCCTTCCTTATGCTCTTTAACTTGCGTGGCACCCAGTGGTGATGCCCTGGGCTAACTCAGCAGCAACAGATCTGGAAACTGAGGCCAGGGAGCTGCTTTCCAAATGCAGTTCTGCCTTCTTATCCAGGGCTGGGGTCCAGGCTGGTGGACACCCCAGACCAGCTCATGCAGGATGGCTCTGGGTCCCTGTCAGCTGAAGAATCAGCCAAGCTGATCTTCAGAAGAGCCTACAAAACGGCCCCACTTTTTAGCAGCTGTGTCAATTTCCTGAGAGAGTGACAATGAAGATAACCTTGTCTCTTCTAGCAGAGGTTGGTTGGCTGTTATGATCTCTACCCCTTTGTAAGGGAACTCACCCAAGCGTCGGGGAGATGGCTTGGTAAGAGGCCCCCCCAGGATGGGTGTCACTTTGGCTATGGAGGGCTGCTGCTCTCTCTCTTTCCTAATTATAAGTTTTAATAAGCAGAAAATATAGATAATTAGGTAATAGTTCTCTGTATCCCCACTGAGAATTAACACATGTTAATATTGTTATTTTTCCCTTGGGTATTTTTTGAGACAGCTAGCATGCAATAAAGTACACAAATCTTGAATGTACACTTTGATAAATTTTTACCTATGTATATACCTGGGTGATTACCAACCAGATCAAGATGCAATATTTTATTTTCACCCCAGAAAGGTCCCTACGCCATTTTCTACTCAATAACACCCCATTAGTAATCCTTATGGTAACCCCTATTCTGAATTCTGTCACAAGGAATTAGTTTTGCAGATTTGAAAACTCCTTAATCAAAATCATACCGTATGCATTCTATTATATCTGGCTTCTTTTGCTTAACATAATGTCTTCGAGATTCAGCTATATTGTTAACAGTATTAAGCCATCCTCCTGCTGGTGGACATTTGGGTTGTTATTTTGCTGTTGTTGCTGTTGCTACCGTAAATGGCTGTCATGAGTATTCTTGGGGCTGTCCCCTTGTGCACATGATAAAGAGTCTCTAGGACGTGTATCTAGAAGTAGAATAACAAAATTGGTCTGATTATCTCTAGTCATTGTCTAATACAGAACTGCTATGAACAGCCTTGTATATTTCTTTTGGGGCACAAATTCATTTCTCTTGGGTTTATACCTAGCAGTGGCATTTCAGAATCACGGGATAGGCATGTGCTTACCTTTCAAAGATACTGCCAATCGGTTTTCAAGCCAACAGTGGTTGAATGAGTCCACATTCCCAGCAATGTATAAGCATTCCAGTTGCTCCATATTTGTGTCAACATATGATATTGTTAGACTTGTTCATTTTAGCCACTCTGGCGACTGTGTCTGTTACCTGACTACAATTCTTCTTCTTCTTCTCTTTCTCTCCCTTCTCCGCCTCCCCCTTCCTCTCTCCTATACCCCTTCTCCCTCCTCCTCCCCCTCTTTCTCTTCCTTCTTCTTCCTATGGCTTTAATTTACATTTTCCTAATAAATAATTAAATTGATCACCTTTTCCTATGCTTCAAATACTTTTAATAAGAGAAATAGAACAATACAGACAAGGTGGATATCCCCTTGGTTGTCCTTCCCTGCCCTAGCCCCCTCTCTCCCCAGAGACAACCATTACTAGGAATTTGGTAAGTACCCTCCCAGTCTGTTTTTGTACTGAAACTATATTTGTATGTTTATGTAAAAAAAAGTATAGTAATGCTTTATGCGGTTTTAAAATTTACATAACTAGTGCTGCAACATGTTTTGTTTTCACTCAACATTGTCTTTACATATGTTGATACACACAGATCTAGTTTATTCACTGAATATGCCAAATCGAATTCCATTGAGTGACTACAGAAGGGTTTATTTATCTGCTCTCCGGTTGATGACCACTTGGATTATTTTCAGTCTTTCTCTGTCACAAACAATGCTTCAGTTAACATTCTCCTACCTACCTCTTACTGATTACACGAGTCCACAGCGGTATGTTTCCTGCTGTAGAACCAGACAAAAGGCAAAGGTTAAACCTGTAGTCCATTGAGCCTTTTGACTCGTTCCATTTTCTGTTCCAGGGGCTCCTATGATCCCAGCTACATGACCATACTGACAAAAGTGATAAGTGACCTCACTGTCCAAGTGTGACCTTGTCCCTTACTGAGGAAGGTGGGGAGCCCTGTGTTTCACCAGCCCTGAACCTGAATTAACCATACAGCCTCACGATGGGATTTACACACATTTCTGGTTCTGGAAGTTCATTTGGTCCTTCTGCAAAGGAGACCTGTGTGGTCTCCTTCCAGAAGTAGACTTGAGGCAGCTTATGATTTTTTTTAAAGATTTTTTTTACTTATTTGACAGAGAGAGATTACAAGTAGGCAGAGAGGCAGGCAGAGAGAGGAGGAAGCAGGATCCCCGCTGAGCAGGGAGCCAGATGCGGGCCTCGATCCCAGGACCCTGAGACCATGACCTGAGCCGAAGGCAGAGGCTTTAACCCACTGAGCCACCCAGGTGCCCTGAGGCAGCTTATGATTTTGAAACAGGGCAACTTCTCACATTTTTAACACTAGTTCTTTATCTTAATTGGCATCTCTTCTGCATTCACACCACTGACCACTCTCTCCTTACAACTTGTCCTGAATGTCCATCCACTTAACCACCTCACCATTTCTCCTCAAAGTCCTGTGGTATCCTCCTCTGTGAAATTAAACTCTGACCTCCCTACAGGGCTCTCCTTGAACTTCTTTTGAGAAACCAGACTTCACCGAAATGTAAAACTTTTGTTCATCAGAGAGTCCTTTACAAAAAGAAAAAGACAAGACACGGACTGAAAGAAAATATTGCAATTCATATATATAACAAAGGATTTATTTTTAGAACATAGAAAAACCATCCACAAAGTAATAATAAAAAGGCAAGCAGCCTCATAAAAGCAAAACATGGGCAAAACACTTGAACAGACACCTGACAAAAGATCTATGAATGACCAATTAACATGCGAAAAGTCAAACATGGGATGACCCTGCAATCTAGCAATCCTCCAACATCTTTACCCCAAAGAAATAGAAAACAATCTAAAAATGCGTTTTTATTCATGTAGCCACACACTGGTAATAATCCAAACATCCATCAACAGAATAGATGTACAACTGTGATGTGTTCATACAACAAAACACTGCTCAGCAGTAGAAAGAACAAACTACTGACATACAACACCAACATGGAAGAATCTTAGAAATATTGTGCTTACAAGGGTCCTGCAGTTGGCAGAATAACAGCCCCTCAAAGACTTTCGGGTTTAAATCCCCATAATCACATGGCAAAATGACCATCATGTGACGAAGGTTGAGGACCTTGAGATGGGGAGGTAACTCTGGATCCTTAAAACCAGAGAAGGCTTCCTGGCTGTGGTCAGAGGGAGATGTGACAAGGGATGAAGGGTCCAAGGTACAACATTGCTGACTTTGAAGATGGAGGAAGGGACAACAAGCCAAGGAGTATGGATGGTCTCTAGAGGCTGAAAAAGGCAAGAAAAGAGACTCTTCCCTAGAGACTCCACGAAGGAACAAAGCTCGGCCAACACCTTAACTTTGACCCACTGGGAACACTTCCTGGACTTCTAACACACAAACCTGTAAGATAATAAATTTCTGTGGTCTTAAGCAATTACGTTTGTGGTAATCTGTTGCAACAGCAACTAGACACAATCTTCACTGGTTTTCTTATTTTGAGAGTTGATTCAAGCGTATGTTTTTTTTTTTTAATTCCTTCAAAACAATATTTTCCTAAGTTTTTTTGTTTGTTTCTGTGTTTGTGTTTTTATTCCTAATCTTTCTATCTCTGCTAATCTGTCTGTGCTCTGTGGCTGTCCAATTGCCCTCTATTCCTTTGTATTGCCTTTTCTGTTTTGCTTGGTGTTTATCTCTCCAGTCTGTTTTCTTTAGGCACACATTAGTGTATATGCTTTAAATAGGATGATGCCTTATATACTGCTTAATAACCTGTGACGCTAAAATCAGTTTCCATGTCTTTGAATATTGATTTTCATCATTTTAATGGGTATGTGCATAGATTACAATTTAATCAATTCCCTGCTTTCCTCATTTAGATTGTTTTCAGTTTTTCACTTTTATAGACAACACTTTGATCAACATTTTAGTAACTATGTATTTAGGCTCATTCATGATTTTTTCCTTAGACTAAATTCAGAAATGGCTGGGTCAAAGAAAATATAAAATTCTAAGGCTTTTAGTATGTAATTTCCAACCAACCAACACAAAGATTATACTAATTAGGGCATAGTTTCTGCAGAAAATACAAGGCAATATTAGCACATCAATCAATTTTCTTAGGTACTTTCCTACTGACCAGTCATCAGAAATGTTAATATTTTGAGCTGTTTTCCTAAATAAAAAATTGTAAGTAAAATACGATGAGCTCACATGTTAACAATCTGTTACAAAAGAAGTACCTACTTTGTGAACTGTCACCTTTGTCAAACTAGTGCTCTATGAGGCCACCTTACAATGTAGTGCCTGTTTTATAAAAGCACATTTGTTTGATTTCAAGGTCCGTCTGTGCAGGGGGCCCGGGGGCATTCTCATCCTCTTTTGTGCTCTGATTCTCCCTAACAATGCCGACTAAGCACTTTGTTTTCAACCACAGGGTCTGGACTCTGCATAGCTATACCATGCCTTTTAGATTAAATCTGATTTCTTCCTTCAAGTGGATACTTTATTCTTATATCGAGCAGGGCCGCAGAGTTCAGAGAAAGAGGATCATGTTTTATAATGTTTATTAATGTCTTAAAACTATGTGCCCATCTGTTCCAAGTCTGAAAGAAATCAAAGTTAGGCTTACAGAGAATCAGGCACAGTGAACCAATCAATTGATTAACCATTGTTGAGTGCCAACAATGTGTAAGGCAACAGGAATAACAAAATCAGAGTAAACTTAAAATACTTCAGTAAATATTCTACTTTCCTTTAGTTTTAGTTGCTTTTCCTGGAGTATTAGAGGAACGTTTAAGTTTACATTTTGTTTTTCTAGATGTTTGTTTTTTTCTTAGCCTGGAAGAAGACCATGGTAGCTTTTAAACGCTCCTGTTTTTAGTCAAAAGATGCTTTCCAAAATTAAGGAAATTGAATTTGTCTTTATATATTTCATCTTCTACCTTTTTTTTTTTTTTTTTGACAGAGACACATCGAGAGGGGGAACACAAGCAGGGGGAGTGGGAGAGGGAGAAACAGGCTTCCTGCCGAGCACGGAGCCCGATGTGGGTCTCAATTCCAGGACCCTGGGATCATGACCTGAGCCGAAGGCAGACGCTTAATGACTGAGCCACCCAGGAGCCCCAGCTTCTACCTATTTTTCTGTTGAGTTGTTGTCCTTTCCTTACTGATTTGTAGGAATTCTTAAAATATTTTTGATACAGATTCTTAATTGTATGTGACAAATCTTCTCTTGGTTTGCAGTTCATCTTTCCATCTTCTTTAACATGTCTTTTGATGAATACAGGTTTTTTTTTTTTTTGAATACAGGTTTTTAATTTCATTATAGTCAAATTCATCATATTTCCATTGTATAGTGAGCTTTTTCATGTCCAATGTTTAGGAAATCCTCCCCGACCCTCAAGATCAAATATCTTTAGATATTTTCCCATGTTTTCTTCTAAAATTTTTTAAGTTTTGCTTTTGACATTTGAAGCCTTAATCCATCTGGAGTGGATTTGCATGTCTGATGTGAGATAGGAATCTGATTTACTTTTCATATGGATAATCATGTTTTCCTGTCCCATTTTTTGAATCCCTCATAAATAATCTAGGAAATGCAAATGAAGACCATAAAGAGATACCAATTTACGTCCATTCGATGGCCAAAAATGAAGACATCTGGTGATACCAAGTTCCAAAGAGGACAGATCAATAGGATGTCTTAACGCGTTGCTGGCGAGAACATAAGTTGCTAGGATTGCTTTGGAAAATGGTCTGGCATTGTCTTGCAATGTTGGACGTTCCCACACTCTACCACCAACCCACATTCCATTCCTGGTTATAAACCGAGGACGGCTCCAGGTATGCACCAGGAGAATATGAAAATCTCCACTGCAGCTCTCTTTATCACAGCAAGAGATGTGAAAGCCTAAACTCCAATATTCAGGAGGCCAGATAAATAAAGGCTGGTGTATTTGCCCCATGAAATACTACATGGCACTGAAGATGAATGAATCACAGCAGCCATAACAATATGTATGACTCTTGGTGATAGAAAACTAAATGGGAATGACATCCCAGACGGGGCATAACATCGTCTCCAAAAAAGTCATAAATAATTAAAACTAATCATTATATGGTTTGCATGCATGTACGTGTGAATAAAAAAATTTTTAATCAAGAATGAATAAAAATAAAAAATGTTGAATTGTGGTTACCTCTAGAGGGAGGAGTTCCATGGGGGTGGAGATAGTAATTGGGTGGCGGCAGGAGCACTTGGAAGATGGAAGATCGTGGTTGGTGTGTTCCTTCTCTAACTGGATAATGAGTTCATGGGTGTTGATTATATGATCAACAAAAAAAAATCCAAGTAGATAAAATAAAAAAGGGTTGTGCACAGACTGGAGATGAGTGGGAGGTAAACCAAGAGTGATGAGTTCAACTTAGTACCTGAGATCCACTGAAAATACAGTGGGGGGAGAAAATCCACACAGACCCTTTGTGAAATGAGCTGGACTAAGGTATGAAGCCATGTTGCTTAAAAACAAAGATCAAAAGCTATTGGGGATAATAACAGGTATGAATAGATCAAAATTCCTTACCCTAGTAATTTTTCCACCAGATCCTGATTAGCTGCTAGTTAATAAATATGCAGTCTGGATAAATTCTATGTGTTTTCAGGACTGGACCAGAGTAGAAAAAATAATCTATAAATCAATTCTCTAAGGAGCTGCTGGATAGAAAGAGAAGCAAGCTAAGAACACTCCAGTTTCTTTATGGACTGCCGTTATATAACAAGAATAAGTTAAAGACTGAGTTTCCAAACTTTAAATCATAAAAGCGGCTTACATATTCCCATGACTTTACAGTTTACAAAGTGTTCTCATGCTTCATTTGATCATGGGGCAAGAAGCCTGAGAACTTATAAAATCAAGGCTGTCCGATGTTTGTGACAAAAAGTAACATTAAAAATAAAACTGAGTGAGTCTCTGGATAAAAATTAACTAAAGGCTTCCCAAAAAGTGGGATATAAATTTCAGCATAATCTTCTTGTGCTTAGACTTCTTTAAATCTTACTCTCCAGACACCTGGGTGGCTCAGTGGGTTAAGCCTCTGCCTCTGGCTCAGGTCATGATCTCAGCATCCTGGGATCGAGTTCCACATGGGGCTCCTTGCTCAGCGGGGAGCCTGCTTCTCTTTCTGCCTCTACCTGCCACTCTGCCAGCTTGTGCTCTCTCCCTCTCTCTTTCACTCTCTGATAATAAATAAATAAAATTTTAAAAAAAGTCTTCGTCTCAACAGGAAGTTCTCTTACTGCTGTTCTAAAACTCCAATTCAACGAATATTCATTGAGTGGCTCTAACACGAAAGAATTGTGCTTGGATCCAGGAATAAAAAATGAACAAGGAGGACAATAGCCATGGAGCTGTAGAGAAACAGTGTTGAATATAATTAATATATTTCTATTTTAATTTAAAAAAATTTTTTTTAAATATCCTGTGTGCTATCTTCTATGAGGCTTTATTTGGTGTTACCTGGAACATGTCCAGTGGAGTCGATGAGCCATTCCATGTCCCCAGTGGACCTTGCCGTGTTTCCTTTAGAGTATCCATCGTGCTGACTTGCAATTATTTGTAGACGTGTCTGTAGCAGACATGTGTTACCTTTGCTCTGGCCAGGGTCTTTTCTTCTCAGAAACTCCTTTCTCCACTATTTAGGGCTGTCAATTACACGGACCCCGCCTCTCCTACACACAGGTGAGGCACCAGACACAGGCTGACGGCACAGCTGGAATGGATCCTTGACACAAGCAGAACTCTCTTTGGAGGCTTGATTTGGACCCTGGAAGAGAAAGAATTCGTCTCTCTCCCTCAAATTACTAGTACTAATATCACAGACACCTAGAACTTTGGCTGCATAGGAGGATCTAAGAACCCAGTGGAGAGCAGAGTTGTGGGATGAATAAAGAGTCAATCCGGATGATACACTTGAAGCCTGAATCTAGAGGTGATTAAAACCCACATCCCTGAAATTTCCAATTAGAAGAACCAAATATATTGACTTTTAACTCAAGCTTGTTAGATGACCTTTCTTATCACTTAAGCCTGGGAAAGTCCCAGCTAACACTGTATGTGTCTCCTCTCTGAGATTGTGGACTTCTAGGAGGAACTATGGGGAAGGCTTAATTGGCACCATGTTGACCTGGCTCACACAGCATGCATAATGCCTAGATGAAAGCGCTCAGCTTCTAGAACAGGTGCATGTAACCCCAGGTGTACAAACTCCCAGGAAGATCCATGAGAGGATGTGTTTATGCGGGTTTTTCTGGTGAAAAAGTAATACCTGTCATCAGAGTATCGCTTTGAGCATCAAAGATGCTCAAAGGCATCCCAAACCAAGAAAATTCAAGAACTCCCCCTGGTGTAAAGGCTATGACTAGCAAACTCAGTGAAGCCTGGTTTCACTGATAGCAATCATCACATCTGGAGGCGTAAAGCCAGGGGAGAAAGAGCTTTGCAAGAGCTTTCCAAGTGGAGAGGATGCAAAAGCTTGCTATATTTCAGATAAAATCATGCCATGTTGGTTTGTTTGGTTGGTTTTCGTATGGGAGGATGCCTTCTGGTTTGTTCTTCCAAGCCCACTGAGGGATATAGCTGCGCAGTGTGAGATAAGACAAGAAATCCAACCCCTCGGGACCGCAGCCCCCACCCCTTGGGACCGCAGCCCCCACCCCTATCACATGACAGAATGCCTCCTGTGCTCCCCTCCCAATCCATGGGATCCCTCGAGCACTGACTAAATCTAATTGTTATTAATCTCTGACTTCCATTATTTTTCATTTCTTTTTTGTTGTGATGGTGGCGGCAGTAAAATACACACAATGTAACATCTTAACCATTTTTTTAAGATTTATTTATTTATTTATTTGACAGAGAGTGAGAGAGATCAGATCACAAATAGGCAGAGAGGCAGGCAGAGAGAGAGAAGGAAGCAGGTTCCCCACTGAGCAGAGAGCCCGATGCGGGGCTCGATCCCAGGACCCTGAAATCATGACCTGAGCCGAAGGCAGAGGCCTTCATGCACTGAGCCACTCAGGTGCCCCATCTTAACCATTTTCAAGTGCCCAGTTCCATGGCATTAAGTACATTCACACAGTTGCACAACCCTCCATTCCCAGAAATTGGTTTTCTATGACTGCTATCACAAACATTACCGCAAATTTGGCGGCTTACAACAACAGAAATTTGTTTGCTCACAGTTCCAGGGGCCAGAAGTCCAAAATCAAGGTGTCAGCAGAACATGCTCCCTCCAAAGACCGTATGAGGACTTCTTTCCTTGCCTCTTCCTGTGGCCCCAGGCACTCGTTGGCTCACGGCTTTATCATTCCTATCTCTGCCTCTGCCCTCCCACAACCACAACCTTCTCTGACTCTGGACCTTCTTTTCTTTCTCTTATAGGGACATCTGTCTTTGGATTTAGGGACCCTCCCCTGGGTCAGGACAATCTCGTCTTGAGATTTTTAACTTAATTACTTTTGCAAAGACTCTTTTTCCAAAAAGATCATATTCCCAGGTTCTGGGACATGGGTTAAGGCCCCAGACATTAATAACCCCAACCCAGGGTTGGGACATGGACCTATCTTTCTGGGGGTCACAGGTCAACCCACTGCAGCTGGGTTACCCCCAGAAACAAATGCAGTATGAGGGAAGTGATCCCAGGAAGCACCAACGGGAGAGTGGGAAGTGGAAGGGAAGAGAAGGAAGCCAATATGGAATGCCCTGATAAGCAAGTCAGTACCGAGAAACTAGTACTAGAAACTCACTTCCATAGGGAACCCTGGGGAGATGGCAGAGAACACACCTCAGGACTATCCCACCTACAAAGCATAGATGCTTAGAATCTCTTGTAATTGAGTGAAGGCTGTCTCCAGGGACATTAACTCCCTGACATTTGTCTTCTTCACACTCAGGCAAAGGGAAAGCTCTTGGAGACAGTCATATATATTTGCAAGAGGACACCATCATCACATCCTAAAATGCTAGTGCCTCCTGGGAGTGGGTGGGGAGCTGACAGTATCTGCCAGGAGGCAAGTCAGGAAGTTTCCACTTTATTGCTTATATCAAAATTGAAGAATGAGCTACTAGAGTTGTCCGCTGATTGATCATTAAAATAATATTTGATGGAATATCACTAAGGGATTTGGGGCATAAAGCTGAGAAGAATGTCAAAGAACTGAGTGACATTAGCAGGCAAATTACTTCCATTTTCCTTTGCTCATTTGGACAAAATCAATCATTATATATATATATATCGATTATAGATACATAGAGTCAAAGATATGATTTTAAAAATGGGGCTAAGTAGGAATATGTGATATTCACCAGTATGAAGTACTTGTCACTGAATACATGAGCCAAGAGTTTAAAAGGTCAATAATATATTACTTTACATTGAATATTTTTTTAAAGATTTTATTTATTTATTTGACACAGAGAGAGCACAAGTAGGCAGAGTGATAGGCAGAAGGAGAGGGAGAAGCAGTCTCTCCGCTGAGCAGAGAGCCCGACGTGGGACTTAATCCCAGGACCCTGGGATCCTGACCTGAGCCGAAGGCAGAGGCTTAACCAACTAAGCTACCCAGGCACCCCACATTGAATACTTTCAAAAATATGTAGCATATTTACTTGTTTTTAACACAGAGCCTTAGGGTCACTGCAGATTTTTGAATTTCTAATTTCAATTTATGTAAGTATTTTTGTTCTGGAGAATTAAGATATTGTGATCAACAATACCTTAATTTGGAATGCAAACAGGTTTGCATAGAAAAAAAAGAATGATGTATAATGTCCTGCTGTTAATAAAGTACTTATTCTTTTTTTTTTTTAATGGATGAATTTAGATCTCACTGGATAAGGGTAAAAGAGTGATATTGTTGTTTTATTTTAAAATGTAAGAATTTGGGGTGCCTGGGTGGCTCAGTGGGTTAAAGCCTCTGCCTTCAGCTCAGGTCATGATCTCAGGGTCCTGGGATCAAGCCCCACATCGGGCTCCCTGCTCAGTGGGGAGCCTGCTTCCCCCTCTCTCTCTCTGCCTGCCTCTCTGCCTACCTGTGATCTCTCGCTCTCTGTGTCACATAAATAAATAAAAATCTTTGAAAAAAATAAAAATAAAAAAATAAAATGCAAGAAGTTATAAAGCCCAGGAAATACACTCCTTTGCAATTCCATATACGTACAATGAAAACTTTCATAAATCCCTCTAAAATTCTTTTTGGAAGCATATAGCTAACCTCTATATCCGAATCCCAAACTTCCAGGAAAGAGACGGTCCCATGAGGTGCAGATGTCTCCCCGCTGGTGGAATTCACTGTGGCCAGTGACATGGTATCACATCCCTTGCTGGGCACTCATCACCATCAATAGTTTTCAAAGAGGGTGGTATGTTAAAAAAAGCTTGACTACCTAAGGAAGGTTTTTGTTTAATATAAAAGTGTTTTTTTATACATAGAACCCTAGTGAACTGAATTTTCCGCTTAATCCATTCTTTTAAAAAAATTTTTTTCAAGGGAATGGACCACGGCCACTCAGAAATATATTGGCACCAAGTCTCCCCAAAGATCTCTGAGGCACGCTGATTTTCAGAGAGAGTCAAGGACGCTGGATATGCGGCCGCCCCCACCACGTCCGGCTCCACTTAGGTTGAGAAGCAGGTCAGCTCTTTGTTCGTGGAGGGAAACGCTCAGAACATGAAGTATCACATAAACCTCCCTCATGTAATAAATTTCCATCCTTCTTCCAGGCAGTGGTCCAATGTGTATTTTAGATTCCTTCTTGAGCATCTGTCAGCATCTCTACCTCTTACTTCATAAAAGCCAACCTATATTTTGCTCTTATATTTTTAATCAGGTTGAGTAATGCAGCTACCAGTCTAGGACAAAATTGGATTGATTTGCTGTGACTACGAATAACGCAAAAGGGAATAAAAAGGAAACATGTACAGACAGTGTGTCTCCGGAGAGGTTCACGAGATTCTCTGAGGCACATCGGGCTCCAATTCAGTGTTTCCCAGAATTTCAGACATTTTTGTGCTCTCTTCATGAATTTTGTTATAAGCACTTACTACCTGAGCTTTAAAAAACAACAAAAAGAACAGCAACAGAAAGCGGCATTGAGATATAATTCACCTATGCAAAGTGTACAATGCCGTGTTGTTAGTACACGCCCAGAGTTGTGCAACCATCACCGTGATCTAATTGTAGAACATACTCATCCCCCACAGAAGAAAACCCATATCCATTAGCAGTAGCTCCCCATTTCCCCTACACACACCTACTCCCCAGACCTAAAGAACCATTCATCTATTTTATGCCTCTATGGATTTGCCTATTCTGACTTTTCATGAATCACAAAATTTGTGACTGCCTGTTTTCAAGGTTCATCCATGTTGTAGCATGAATTAGTACTTCAATCCTTTGTATGACCAAATAATATTTCATTAAATATGTGTACCACTGTATTAGTCAGAGTTCCCCAGAGAAACAGAACCGATACAATATGTATATATATAGAAAGAGAGCAAGATTTATTCTTTAGGAATTGGCTCAAGTTCATGAAGGCTTGGTGAGTCCAAAATCTGATGGAGTAGGCTGACAGTCTGGAGATCCAGGGAAGAGTTGGAGTTTGAGTCCAAAAGCAGTCTGCTGGCAGTATTCCTTCTTGCTCAGGGCAAGTCAATATTTGGTCTTATTTAGGCCTTCAACTGATTGGATGAGGCCCACCTACATTTGGGGGGGTAACCTGTTTTACTCAGAATCTACCAATTATTTATTTGTTTGTTTGTTTGTTTGTTTATTTATCTATTTATCAGAGAGAGAGAGAGAGCAAGCAGGGGGGTGGCAGGCAGAGGGACCAATTTAAATGTTAATCGAATCCAGGGGCACCTGGGTGGCTCAGTCAGTTGAGTGCCTGACTCTTGGTTTCAGTTCAGGTCATGATCTCGGGGTAGTGGGATCAAGTCCCACATCAAGCTCCAGGCCGAGCACGAAGTCTCCTTGTCCCTCTCCCTCTGTCCCCCTTCCCGCCCTGGTCTCTCTAAAATAAATAAATAAAATCTTTTAAAAATTAAAAAAAAAAAGAAGCAAAAAATAAATGTTAATTACATCCAAAAAATACCTACACAGAAACATCTGTTATAATGCTTGACCAAATATCTAGGCACCATGTCCCAGCCATGATGACACATCAAATTAACCACTGCAACCACATTTTATTTATCTATGCACCAGGTGATGGGAAATTTGTGTTGTTTCCACTTTTTATCAGGTACAGATGTTTTATGGACATATGTTTTCATTTATCTAGCAGTGAAATTGCTAGGTTAAGTGGCAATTCCATGCTTAACATTTTGAGGAACTGCCAAATTGTTTCCGAAAATAGTTGTGTCATTTTACATTTCCACCAGCACTGTATGAGGGTTCCAATTTCTCCATAAGTTTGCTAATACTTGTCATATGTTATTATATTTTTATTATAACCATCCTAATAGGTGTGAAGTGGTATCTCATTTCCAGTTCCCTCATGACTGATGATACCAAATCTCTTTTCATGTATTTATTGATTGGCATTTTGCATATCTTCTTCAGAGAAGCAACCATTCAGATTCTTTGCCCATTGGTTAATTGGGTTATTTCTCCTTTTTTTATTAAGTTGTAAGAATTCTTTTTTTTTTTTTTTAAAGATTTTATTTATTTATTTCACAGCGGGAGAGAGAGAGAGATTACAAGTAGGCAGAGAGGCAGGCAGAGACAGGGAGAGGGGGAAGCAGGCTCCCTGCCAAGCAGAGAGCCCGATGCGGGCCTCGATCCCAGGACCCTGAGATCATGACCTGGGCCGAAAGCAGAGGCTTTAACCCACTGAGCCACCCAGGCGCCCAAAGAATTCTTTATAGATTCAGAATACAGGTCCTATATCTGATAGGTAATTTGCAAATATGTTCTCCCCTTTTGTGGGTTATTTTTTCAATTTCTTAATGGTATAGTTTGTAGCACAGAAATTTTTACTTTTTTTTTTTTTAAGATTTTTTTATTTATTCATTTGACACAGAGAGATTACAAGTAGGCAGAGAGGCAGGCAGAGAGAGAGGAGAGAGGAGGAAGCAGGCTCCCTGCTGAGCAGAGAGCCCGATGTGGGCCTTGATCCCAGGACCCTGGGATCATGACCTGAGCCGAAGGCAGCGGCTTTAACCCACTGAGCCACCCAGGCGCCCAGAAATTTTTACTTTTGATGAAATCCTTTTTATTCATTTTTCTCTTTGTTGCTTATTCTCTTGGCTTCACATCTAGAAGCGACTGTCTAACGGGTCTCAAAATCACTTTTATGTTTTCTTCCGAGAGTTTTATAGTTTTAGCTCATATATCTGTGTTTAATTGTGAGTTAACTTTAATTTTTGCATGTGGTGTAAGAAAAGGATCCAACTTCATTCTTTTGCATGTGGCTGTCTGGTTACCCAGAACCTGAACTTGCACATTTATTTACTTCATTTTGCTTTAAATCAACTAAACTTTTTATGTAAACAAATTATTTTAAAAGAACATGCTATAGCACTACTGTAAGTGAAAATCAATTATAATTTGCCATAAAAAGGAGAGAAGTGTGAATACTCAGAAAACAAAAGTACAGAAATACTAAGAAAAAAATAATAAAAATTTTTGAGAACCCTTTAAAATTTTAGAGACACAGGTGACTACCGAAGTCTTCCTTTCTCATTAAAAATAGGGATCAGGGCGCCTGGGTGGCTCAGTGGGTTAAAGCCTCTGCCTTCGGCTCAGGTCATGATCTCAGGGTCCTGGGATCGAGGCCCGCATCGGGCTCTCNCCCTGTCTGCCTCTCTGCCTACTTGTAGTCTCTCTCTCTCTGTGTCAAATAAATAAATAAAATCTTAAAAAAAAAAAAAATAGGGAACAGCAAGTGTTAGGGAAGTAGTAGAAATACACTAACACCAAACCAAGATGTTCCCTGTAAGAAGGACTAGTGAAAGAAATTAAAAAGGAAACGCTTGGGGCACCTGGGTGGCTCATTCAGTTAAGCGTCTGCTTTCAGCTCCGGTCAAGACCTCAGGATTCTGGGGTCAAGTCCCTTCTGGGGCTCCCTGTTCAGCGGGGAGTCTTCTTCTCCCTCTCCCTCTGCCCTCTCCCTGCTTGTGTTCTCTCACTCTCATTCTCTCTCTCAAATAGATAAAATCTTTAAAAAACGTTTTCTTGGGCGCCTGGGTGGCTCAGTGGGTTAAAGCCTCTGCTTTCGGCTCAGGTCATGATCTCAGCGTCCTGGGATCGAGGCCCGCATCGGGCTCTCTGCTTGGCAGGGAGCCTGCTTCCCCCCCTCCCTGTCTCTGCCTGCCTCTCTGCCTACTTGTAATCTCTCTCTCTCTCTCTGTGTCAAATAAATAAATAAAATCTTTAAAAAAAAAAAAACGTTTTCTTAAAAAAGGAAACACTTGTCTCACTGAGTGATTTGACGGGAATTAGGGCCTGCCTGTGAATGAATAGGTGAGCAGGTGTTCCTGAGACCCCTCAGCTTGGGTGGTACTATGTGGAAAACACTTCTCTGTATCACTAGCATCAACAGGAATGGAAAGAATCTGTGTTGGGGAGAGAGCCGGGATTTGATCCCAGGCTCCTCACTTATTCCTGAATCTCCGCAAGTCACTCAGCCTGTGGTGCTTTGTTGCTAAACCATAGGTAATCTCTTCCCCAGGGGTAGTATGAGGAATCAGTACTACGGTATGCGGAAGGCAGTCCAACACAGGGCGGGCTTACCTCTGGTGAGCGCACTCTTGGCATTCTTGCCACTTCCAGAAACAGAGAACCCCGTACCCAAGCAGTAGTGTGTCCCAAAATGTGGCTCGAATCCCCTGGAAGAGAAGCCACCCCCAAACTCAGTGACTCCATTGCACACAGTTTGGGGATCGCTCCCACAGACCCGCCTTGGGTCTCGTCACTTCTGCTCAGACAGCCTGGCCTTAGTCAATTTTCCCAGCTGAATCTGAATCCAATCTATTCCTGAAGACACAACCTCTGACAACCATTCCCAAGGTCATCGTAAGATTCGGGGAATTTGGTTTAATGAATGACAGGGGGGGAAAAGCCAAAAGCCCAGAGACTCCAAACACACGGCCCAAGTTCAACTTTCCCAATGACAGTAGCAGCGACTCCTCCTCTTCACCACCTCTGGCAGCAGATACTAAGAAGCAGAAATGAGATGCAAAGACCGTCCGTGGGCTGCAGAAAGGTGATGAGGGGAGGCCGAGCTGGAAAATCCCAACAAAGACTAATCAGCCTCTGAAAACCACGAGCTGATTCGGGCTGGGAAGAGCTGCTGAGCCCCTTCCGAGACTGTGCCAGGCACTGTGGGGTACAGATGCATGAGGGGAGGCAGGAACCCCACGCGAGAACCTCCCTGCCCATGTGGGGACACGAACTGCCCGTCATATCTGCACAGGAGAGGTCGCAAGATGTGACCTCTGGTCTGAGTTCAGGGAAAGGATAAGAAAAGGGTGGCTGGTGCGCTACTGAAGGAGGAGAGGGAGCAGACGAGGGATGGGTAGGGAGGCTGGACCACTAAGGATCCCGGCGGGACGGAGGGTGGGCATGAGGAGGGAGAAGGCAGAACGGAAACAGAACATTATAAACTTGGCATTTTCTTTAAAAAAAAAAAATCAACTAATTCCTCTGTCCCCCTTTGGTCCTGTATTTCGGATTCCGGTTGGCAGATGGAATCCTGATTGTAGCCCTGAGCCTACAAGGTCTCCTGGCTGGCAATTTGTTAATTAAGAAGCTACTGACAGGGGCGCCTGGGTGGCTCAGTCGGTTAAGCGTCTGCCTTCTGCTTGGGTCATGATCCCATGGTCCTGGGATCAAGCCTGCACTGGGCTCCCTGCCCGTCCGGCAGTCTGTTTCTCCCTCTCCCTCTGCCTGCTGTTCCCCCTGCTTGTGCACGCGCTCTCTCTCTCTCTCTCCCATTCTGTCAAATAAATAAATGAAAAATAATTTTTTTTTAAAAGCTACTGACAGAAGAGAAGCGGGTGATGGAGGTACAAGGAATAGACAAAATGCTAATCAGAGCCGTTTAAAACTGACCACGCAAGCCTGGGGCAGAAAATTTCTGGAAGAAAAACTACCAGCTTGTCCTTCTGCAGCAGCTTGCCTGAAAAATGCATCCTTGCACCTGCACTGGTATGTGTTTTGTACCCACGAAGGGACCCGTACGGGACTGCCTGTGACAAGTCCCCTTGGAAGCGGGTGGCCTTTTCAAGTTTTGCAGCTCTCTTCTGTGCGGTATAAACTTGAATCCCAAAACATTACGTGCGGGGGTGGCCATGGTATGGTGTTTAGAGGGGGAGAGAGCTGGGTGAAAGGACAGGATCTCTGGAATGTCCTTCACTCGGTCCAGGAAAAAAGGGGTGGGTGGGGGGAAGGGAACAGGTAAATTCAGATGGCAGCCGCTGGCGCCCGTCCGATGGATGTGCGCCCCATTTCCCAATTCATGTCTCTCAGTCGAAGCCAGGCAATCAGTACATGAGACTTGTTATCCTATTCTCTCTCCTTGTGCGTGTATTTGAAAATTTCCATAAATTTTTTTGGTTTTGTTTTTATTTTTTTGGACATGTGATCTTTCTTTTTTTTTTTTTTGCCCCCCATAATAAGTTTTTTAAGATTTGTGTATTTAGAGAGAGAAAGAGTGTGCACACTTGTGAGTGGGGGGAGGGGCGGAGGGAGAGAAGCTTCAGGCCGACTCCCTGCTGAGCTGGGAGCCTGGTGGGGGGATGGGGGGTGGGGGGTTGGCTCGATCTCACTACCCTAAGATCATGACCTCAGCTGAAACCAAGAGTCGGATGCTTAACTGACTGAGCCCCCCAGGCGCCCCTGAAAATTGCCATAATAATTTTTAAATTGCCTATCATGAAGCTGAATATGCCAACTTGTATTTAAAAATGTATTTAAGGGTCATTTGTTACTCCTAAAGTATTTCAAGTCCAAATTATTTTGTTCCACAGAAGACCCTTAAAACTTCATCCTGTCCTCTTGGCCAACGAAAATTAATAAACTTATTGCTCTGGTACATTCTCTGTTTGAAGCAATGAGTTGAGAGACCCTTTCATCTGTAACATCTTGGAGCAGAGAACCAGAAAGTGGAGCGGGGAGGGGTGAGGTAGAATGAGGAAGGTTCAGGGAGAATGTGGAAGTCAGGCTGAATTGTTTGTATTTAATAAGTTTGCAAGAATACATTGATGTTCTAAATTGTAAGACGATATAACAACATCGTCTTCCAGTTTTTAAAAGGAAAAAAAA